>JAQFYD010000936.1:0-14374 GCA_034694225.1 Bourletiella hortensis
TATTGAAGATGCAGCTGCGAAACTCGGTTCGGATGGTACAAGTGGTACAAAGTTGGTGGTTTCGTAACGGCTGCATAAGTACTGGAGCGAGCATGAATTCGGGAACGAATTGTATACGAGAATCTCGTAAATATGCCTTACACGTTATGCTCAGAAATATTCCATGAGATAGAGGTCTATGTGGAATAGGGAGGCTACTCGTTTTTATACTCCGAGGTCTGTCCTTTCACGGTCCTGTTAACACTTTCATTAGTTGTTCCGGAGCATGGTAGTGTGTAGTCGTCGGTAGGAGTATTAATTGAGCCAGAATCGTCCGATGATTGCTTTCTCTATCGCTCCATTGATTTACCGATTTCCTCCACTTTACCTTTCTCGCCATCATCGCTCGTTTTCGCCAATTTTCAGTGGCGGGTTAACAATGTAATTACGAACAAGACCACTGGGTCCCTGGAATTTAGGTTCTACATTGAATTTCTCATTACCAGAGTCTTTCAGATGTAATTTATGGATTTTATAACGTTACTATATTTTGAAAATGAGCAGCTATATTAGTTTGTGTGGTGAGAGCAACAACCGGAGCGGGACTATGGAGAAAGCCAAATCTTCGGGTGGCAGAAAGGTTTGAGAATTCACCGAATGTGCCAGTAGATCCTTGTGTCATAGTCGTGTAAATGTCTACTTATTTCCTTTTTCGCTTACCTCATAACTTCCCTTTTTTACGACTCATAAATGTGGCTTTGTCTATAATGAACGATCCGGCATGTGCCATGCTATGTTCAGTGTTTCCAGATTGAGCACGGAAGAGGAAAAGAGGGTATATAAATTCATATATTTTATTTCATGACAACAAACTTTCCAAGTAGCTTGACCTTTCCCTGCCGTAGCATCACTGGAACATTCTGATAACACAAATAAAATTCCGAAAAAGTCATGGTAGCACGAGACAATGTTTTGCTATTTGGATTTAGGAACTTTAGGCTTTCATGTTTCTGTTGTTTCTGAGGATGTGAACGTTGGCTGCAGGAAGGGAGTGTCACTGGGGGATCAACATGTGAGGTTTTCATAAAGGGTTGTTGTCCGTATGAAGACAATGCTGAATCCGAAGGTTGTGAACATTTCCGTGGATTTTTCTATGCTTACTAATAACGATTACATAGGATGACAGTCCTGCTGTCATGCAGTTAGTACTGCTTGTCAATCAATATTATATTATTTCTTGTATCTCCGGTCAATTCCTGTAAGCTGAGTAAACAATAGCGGATATGACAGTTCCCTTTCGTATTAGAACATTTGGTCTTTCTGTAGCCGATAAGCTCCTTGGTTGGAGATGCTTCATATGTGTCCATTTGTAAACATTGCCTGAGTGAGTAGTGCTCTTAAGACTTGAGTGTTGCCATACAACAGGACCGTGCTGATTGCTGATGCTCCCATTAAGCTCAACGCTCTTTCTGTTGTCAGATGTGTCATTGACACTTGCGTAGGTATATGCGGTCAACTAATTGACCTTTAGACCAGATTTCCAGGCTTCTAGTGTAACACCCACTAAATTGAAGCTTATCATTGGCACGATATGGAGAAAGTGTTGGGAAATAAAATGCCCCTCTCTGTTTTCAAAGTTGATTATAGGTTCATTTTGCTCAGACACACTCACTAGAGAAAATTCGAGAGGTTGTAGACTCTACATCCTGGTCATTGAGCGGGTTTCATTGGAGCGAGGAGCAGGATGAAGTAGGCTATAATGATTTGATGGTAATTATTTTTGCCTAAAAACGATAAAGTCGGTGCGTACTACATGTTCAGCATGGATGCAATTATCATTATTATTAATGCTTAAGCTGTAGTTGGAATTCACACGTTGTTCCAGCTTGCTTAGAACTGGACATTTTAGGAAGATGGATGAAAGAAATAAAAAGTTGTAATTATAGTAGTATAAGACAGGTCGAAGTATCTTATATTTCCGTGGGAAGAGTTACACATTGTTTGGAATCTAATTTTTATGCGTTAAAACAGCTTTAATGGCCGTGTGTGAACTGTTTCTTCTAAGTAACTGCGAGCAATGAATCCCATTTGTCAGTTTCGCTAATGTACTTCCAGTTCTCACTACTAAGGCTTTGCTCTCACAGCTCGGCACATTTGAGTTGACCACAGGAGTCAACAGGGACGACAGTGGGTTTAATTAATATGGCCGAGACTGCAGTCTTTGGGTTTGTTCTTCTTCTTCAAATACATTTTACACAATCCAAATTACGGGTGCAGTATTGACCTTGACCTAGCAAGCATTACGATATTTTTCTAATGTCCCGAATCACATTTTGTTTTTGCTTATTCATATACTATACACACGGCAGTTGTTTGTGCTGTTTGGAAATGTGATCATCTAGAATTTGGTTACTATCGCTGAAAGTTGTCCATTTCTGCATACATATAGAGAGAGGGTGTGTGTGTATCTGTGTGATAAAATTATGGAAACATGACTAATTTCTCTTTGCTATTATTATTGTTATATAAAGGGAAAGTGTGCGGAATACTTGGGGAAAGGAAATGGCGGAAGCAAGAGTTGCAGTTAGTGAGCTTCGAGTTCCCCCAAATTTGGAAGAAGGACGTGACTCGTGGAAAGATTTATACATGGGCTTCCGGAAGTCAGTCACACGACGATACTACCGCACTAGGTAAGAATTTTTTTTTTCTGTCCCACTGGGTAAAATATGAATCCTGAGCTATTAAATTGTAAATGGATACACCACCGCAGTGCCGGGACGTGTTACAAGCCTTATATTATATTCTTCTGTAGCTTGTTGGAATTTATAAGAGGTATTAGATTTCCACATTTATATATGGATTTTATAGGGATAAGGTGAAGAAGCTTCTATGAAATGCCTGTATATTGCGAAATTATCTTGCAGTAGCTTCATCCGCTACCGCTACAGAACTAAAACTAAAACTTGTAAAATATTACACTGCAGTAGAAATGTAAGTGGCGTAGCCGGACTATAGAAGAGCTACAGGAGGAATTTTGGTATGTTTTTGGATATGTTTTATGATTCATCCCAGCACTTGTTTTTCTTGTTCTTTTTCTATGAACTGATGAAATATACAAGTTTATTTTATCGATCAGATCTTCTGTAGAAGAAACAGCAAGAAGTATAATAATAAGAGTATTGAATTAATTTGAAATTGTACACAGGATTTAATGTGGCATGAATTTGTTTCACAATACAAAGTTTGACGATAAAATTCTAAATATTGCCAGTAACGCAGATCCTTTAAAAGGCAATGGGGATTTTCATTTATTTGTTCCGACTCCTTGGGAGAGGGTTACTTTTCCGTCACAACAGCAGCTCAGTTTCTGTTATTATTATTTTAATGGATTCCTATAAGGAGTTTAGGAGGAGAAACTGGGTAATACATGAGGATCAAATTGAGACCCTTCTTGGTAGAACTTGAGGGATCATTCCGGCGGATGGAGGAGGAATAAGTGAGGAAGAGAAGCAGAAGGAGGATATTTGTTTTCTTATAATGTCTTTTATGGGTCACATGTGTAGATTGTAGGGCAAAGGGCTGGGGAATACTCTCCAGAGAACCATTTCTGCACAGAGGAGTAGCTACTTTAAAGCTCTTTCAGTTTGTGTGACTGCTTTGAAATTTCTATTGGTATTTATGCTGTATTTACTTTACTTATACACAGGAATTCATTCCGGAATGGAACTTGGCCCACATCAACAAATAACCTCATTGCCGTCTTCATACTCACTCTAGTCCTAATGCTAGTAGAGCCTGATGCTACCAAGTCTGTGAATCAGTTTCTGTGGAGAATTGCGGATGCCGTCTTTGACCCAGAAGGTATACACGTTAACGTAATATTTTACATTCAGTTCAGGTAAACTTGTCAGATAGTTGGACTTATATCATTGCTCTCGCTCAGCTGCCGGAAGAAAAAATATATGCCAGAAGAGCAGCTGGCTCGGCTATTAGCTGGAATGAAGTTAAAAAAATTGTGGCTGTGTGCTTGTAATGTTACACAAGAGGAAGTTAGATTCCCTCGTGAGAGAAGGAGGAAGACGAAAAAAGATTAAAGAAGGGGCATTGATTGACATAAGAGTAGATAGTAGTAGTAGTACTTTTTCTTCTTAATGTGTTACATAGAGGAAGTGCTTATTGTTGTGATTTCATTTTGAACAGGAGCTCCAAGATGGCTTCGAGCAACTCTTATTGCTTGGGCGATTGCAGTCCTTTCCTTTGCATTTCTCATGAAAATACGTCAGTATACCTTAAGGATATTGTTGGCCTATCGGGGATGGCTGTGTAAGTCATGACATAACGAGATTTCTACTTGTTTTTCACATTGTTCGTAACGACTGTAGCATATCCTCATGTACTTTGCTCCTTGACATGTGATAATTATAAAAATTGGAGTAAATTGCGCCGTTAAACATGCTCAAAATTTCCATTCCCATGACGACCTAACCCTGCAACAAGTTAATTTTTTTCTATAGCAGAATGTGCGAAGTTTGTTCCCCTGTGATTTCTCTTTCCTCCTTTTTCTGGGGGAAATGAGAATAAGATCAACTTAGCGAGCTTAGCCTATATTTATTTGATTTATAACAAACAACCTGAAGGAAGGTTTCTTTATGATTATGAGGTAAACAGCCGGATTGAATTAAAATCGGTCTCCTACGACTGTTTGGAAAGTATTCTATGATGCTACCTGCTGCTTTGTGGATTATTGGAAACGAGGAAAGATGAAAGAACGCGTTTTTATACCCATTGATAATCCACAGAGATAATCAAAGGAGATTTTCGTTTGATGTTTCCGTTTATTTATGCACAGGGAAAAAGGATGAGAGATAGTCATTCATGAGAATGAAAATTTTATTAGGGATATGAAAATTACATTGACGGACCGTATAACCCCGCCAAGGTTTTGTAACTATGGATGCACTGAATATCTTTTTTTTCCTATTTGAATTATAATAATTATTTCATCATCTACAGATGAACCCATCAAGTCACATTCTATAAAGACGGCCATTTGGGCAGTTTTGGTGAAGATGGTGTCGGGTTACCAACCATCATTATATAGTTGTCAAAGATCATTACCACGTCTTCCCGTTCCTAACCTGCATAGTACACTGGAGCAGTTGTTGACAAGTCTCAGACCGCTTTGTAGTGAGCAAGAATTAGCTGAGCTAAGGAAAGAAGCTGAAGAGTTTGAGAAAGGAGTTGGAACAAAACTTCAAAGGATTCTTATACTCAAGAGTTGGTGGGCTCCCAATTATGTGACGGATTGGTGGTAAGTTTAACAACTAATAGTAGTAATCACTTCCTTCCAGTCAGGCTTCTCTTTCGTGGTTATAATAACACCATAGTTCAGTGGAGCTTGTATGCGTTCATCATGAGTTATAATGGACTTGGTGGTTGAGGAAATGTCATGTTTTCCGTCGATCTTTTACTAGGAAGCACGAAATACGGTTGATATGCAGTGGTCGGGTAGACCATCTGGTTGTCCCGGTGAGGTTGTTTACTACTTGTGTGGAGAAAGTTGTATATACTTTAGTACTGATTCGATCTATATCCGAGTGAGACCAAAGTTATGCGTTCTTTACCCTCATTGTTACTCGCAGCTTGCTTTCATCCTGAGAGACTTTTCCTGAGATAAAAGTTAGATGGTTAGTCCGTACGGGATTTTAGCATTTGGGAGGGAAGGTGTAGATGTTTTTGTTTTGAAGAGATGCATAATGCGGGAGATGTACAGATTATGTGGGGTTTATGGTGGGATTCTTTATAAGCGATACGGTTGGATTTGAAAGAGGAGTTCCAAGTTGAGTAGGGATGATAATGGTGCTGGTTCTAATGATGATGCAAACTTGTTGTGTAATATAGGGAGAAATATGTCTACCTTATGGCAAGGGCTCCCTTGGCTATCAACTCAAATTATTATGGGCTGGATCATTGTTACTGGACCCCGACGAAATCGCAAACCGTCCGTGCAGCTACCACAGTTCATCATATCTTGAATTTCAAGCGACTTATCGATAGAGAAGAGCTTCCACCTCTGGTCCTTCGCAATACGATTCCAATTTGCATGGCTCAATATGAGAGACTCTTTTCTACCATTAGGTATATACAGTCTTGCATTCGTCAGCAATACAATAAGGTTTCCTATTTCAAATGTTTGAGGTCATGGTATACTGTTTCTTTCTAATTTATGTGGTGCGCAGGATACCAGGTACGGAAATAGACAGGTTGCGTCACTATGATACGAACGTATCCAGACATATTGTGGTCCAGGCTAAAGGTCTTTACTACTCGATGGATGTTTACGACTCGAAAAATCAAATTTTGAGTCCACCTGCTTTGAAGTCCCAGTTTGAATGGATCCTTCAAGATGCTGAGGCTCAGCTTCAATCTGGTACATACATACATGTGTTCAAAGCTGTAGTTACTTTTGATGGATTGTGTGTGGCTAGTACGAAACATTAGTTTCTTACGTTCTGTTCTCGGAACATTACAGGGGTTGTACCTGATTCATCCCGTTGCGTTGCTGCCCTGACGGCTCTTCCTCGAACCGAGTGGGCCCAGATTCGGAAGGATCATTTGAGCAAGGGGATTAATCGAGAATCAATGAAAGCGATTCAAGAGTCCATTATAGCCGTTGTACTAAGTGATGAGGAACCTATTTCCCTTTCTGAGAAGGGCAAATGGCTCTTGCATGCAGACGGGAAAAGCCTTTGGTTTGACAAATGTGTCAACGCTGTCTTCTTCAAGAATGGACAGTGTGGTCTGAATGTTGAACACACCATGGCGGACGCACCAGCTATGGGCCATTGCTGGGAATATTCATGCACTAGAGAGTAAGTTTTCCATATTTGGTCAGTCTACCAAGACCCGTAAGTATTGTGCTCAGCCAGTGTTCTCCATATGATTTAGCATTCTGGAACGGCATTTTACGGATGATGGGGACTGCATGCCTATTCCTAAGAGTTTCCGTCAAGGCAAGTTCCGTCGTCCGGCGCGTATGTCCTGGGAGATCACTGCTCCACTCCGGTCTGAAATTGATAAAGCCGTCCAGTTTGCTCAGAAGGTATGGTAGCTAACTAAACATGACTTTGAATCACTCGAGGGAGACCGTTACGCAGCAGCTGAATATAAATTATGAAATGTTTCTGTAGAATAATGATGACTTGGATTTGGTCGTGAGCGATCATAGTAAATGGGGAAAGGGGTTCATCAAGACGTGTAAAATCAGCCCGGATGCCTTTGTCCAAGCTGCCCTCCAGCTCGCCTATTATAAAGACACTAGGACTTTCGCTCAAACTTATGAGGCTAGCATGACAAGACTGTACTCTTGCGGCAGAACTGAAACGGTTCGATCATGTACTCAAGAGCTCGCCGATTTTGTAAGGTAACTGAATTAGTCGAATCCGATTTATGCCTTAGATATACGGAGCTAGAGACCTATCCTTGGTTCTAGTTTGCAGCTTTGTAGTGCTAATAATCATTTATATAATTATTCCAGAGCAATGACAGAAGATAATCGGAGCAATGAAGAGAAAATCAGTCTACTGAAGAAGGCAGCCGATATGCATCAACAACTCTACCGTGATTCAATGAATGGCGGAGGAATTGACCGTCATCTCTTTGCACTCTACGTTTGTTGTAAGGGTCTAGGACATGTAAGTTCTTCACTGTCTAATGTGGAACATATAAACGCGCTTTTCCAAAGCTCATGATTCTTATTTATTTTCTCATTATTATTACAGAGCAGTCCATTCCTTGAGAAGGTTCTAATGCGACCATGGACCCTGTCCACTAGTCAACAACCACAGCAGCAACTTCAACATGTACCTGACATCAATTTACCATTTTTCCAGGACAAGGTACATTTTACTTTGCAAATGTACACAACTTTTTACAGTATAAATATCAATTTTCTTATCGCATTTTATTTGTCCAGGTCTCTCCCGGTGGCGGATTTGGTCCAGTTTCCGATGAAGGTTATGGTGTCTCCTACATGTTACCATCAGATCATAAAATATTCTTCCATGTGGCTTCCAAACATTCATGCTCCAAGACATCATCAAGTCGTTTTGTTAATTATATATTTGAAAGCTTGGAGGAGATGAGGCAGCTTTTTGAAAATAGTACTGCCCTGAGTAAACCAAAAGCGGAATAAATGACTCGGTTATCCTTACCTTTGTTATATATGCTTTCCATGTTTGAAATCCCTTTATGTGTAATAGGTTCCCTGACTAGCATTTTTCGCATGTTTATAGCCTAACACTGTGTCTTTCCATTATGTCGAGATCCTCACTCATACATTTTTAAGGGGATGAAACGGGTTTTATTCGCTGTGATTTAAAAATCGTGGAAATATATTTATCGTCATACAGGGTTATGAGAAATTCTAATGTATGGTATTGACTACAGTACTTAATACGTGTATAGAGATACTCACAAAGTTGGTCAAACGATGACACATATCTGTATTCCTTAACAGACAACTTACTTACGTATACTGTGATTTTGTTTGTAGGCCGGATATTTTCTAGTTAACTTTAGAAAGGACAACAAATAATAGAGCTTATTTTACTGGCCATTTATTTTGAAGTATCTGTAGTACACTAAATTTTTATGTCCTGCTCGGTATGCAGAATTTTATTTCATCCTATGATTTAAATACACAAAATCAGTGCCCACTTCCTAATGAGATTCAGTACTTTTGTGTGTAGGCTTGGAATCCATGCTAGAATAATTGTTGCCTTGTAGAGGACAAAATTCATAGGAAAATTTTCCACGATCAGGCTCTAAAAGAGGCTGTACCACCAAGCTAATTATTATTATGACAGAATGAGAATGCAAATCTTCTGGTTACAAATATTCCTCTGCCTTATGTTAAAAAGCTTTGAATTCTACGTAAACTGATGTACATCTGCATTGGTTTGTAAAACTTAGTGGTAATTATTCTTGCACCACCACCTGATGGTAAGGAACGCACAAAACTGCATTATTGATGTACCATTTAGATTTTACTAGTTTATCATCTAAGGAACCACCATATAATATACGTCTTTAGACAGCAGGGGAGAGAAAGAGAGAAGAAATCTTACAAAGTAGCTTATATAATTATTACTACTCATAATTTTCCAAATGTGACTCATTACGTTTCAGTGATGATCCAATAATTTTAAGTCGTTCCTCAGGCAGACATTTTTTAGTTTTATGATGACAAACGTAAGAAAGCATCATTCGGTACCATTGATGCTTTTCCACGTTACATGGCTTGTCAAGTATTCAATTATTTATTAGTTCTAGCGGTGTGTTCATTGTGTGCCAAAAATTATATTGTGATATGAGTGAATGTATATAATTTAGTGGTTATTCGGACAAGTACTTAGCCATGTGCTAGCCTGTCTTTTGGCTATACAGCTGAAGATGCTAAACCAGCCTTGTTTTTGGTTTGAAGGTGTTCGTTCTGAACTTGAAATAAATTATTACTCATTTTACAACAACACATTTTTTAATCTTATTTTCGTCACAAAATGTTTAGGGTTCAACAGCAGAGTATACGTTAATGATTGTGGAAGGGATGAATATTATGATGCATTGACGCTGTGAGTATGACAACAATATAATGGGAAAAGGCAATTGTTTTGGTACGCGATTAAAATTCTAATGATGGTAATGGGCTATGACGTAAACTACCGTAAGCGTCGTTCACGTCCGTGGAACTTCTTTATTGCCTTCATCAAACACGATTTCACTGTCATCAGATGAGGAACTGTCATCAGAAGAATCTGAATCTTTCTCCTTACTGCTGTTGACAAATTTATTCCAGCCATTCTTGGGTAACTCATTTTTCTGCATTACCAATGTAGTATTTCCCTGATGAGCGGAGATAATGGCAGCAATAGTGTTCATATCCAGGTAAACCATCTGAATACGTACTTCTGCCTTTCTGTATGCTGCCAGTTTGCTACTTTCAAAGAAGATCTTGATTGTATTTTTAGAAGTTTCATTCTGTTTCAAAGCCTCAATCTCGTCCGTCACATTGTAGTAAGTACTTTCTTTACAATTGGGGGCCAGTCTGGAAAGGTGAATAAGTTCATTCATATGTCCTGGTGATTGGAAGACTTGGCTGAAATTGACTGATCCAACTATTGTAGTAGGTTCATCCAAGGTCTTTTGCATCATGGTGATACTCCCATGGAGACCATGTTCAGTAACTTCGCAATCCAATCGGAGGGGAAGATAGTTCTGGAAATGATGATGACTCAAATGATTTTATGCACATACATTTTCAAGTCATTGCTATTAGCAATAATTTGAACAGCTGCGTCCGTTCAAATATTTGTCTATTTTTCAATAAAATCATTCTCCTCAAGGCCTTAACCACCTGTCATGTAGTGGTCAGATTGAGCTATTGGTTCACCTTATTCACTGTAGTAGCTAACTTATGACGCAAGCATTATTATAAGCTCGATTGAAAACTACAGTAGCTATAGGCTTCCTCACAGTTGCAATGCAATTGGAACGAATTTTTTTCCCTGTCTATCTCAAGTCTGAATGTTCTAAAAAAATTAAAACATACACATGTCGGTGGTTCCGGATCCCAGGTATTATCTTTGCATTGTGAAATGAGCATGTTAGATCCTTCCTGTGAGGTTTGATCCACAAAGAAACCAGGGAAACATGAGAAAACAATTGTTTGGGCACCATAAGTGTAATTACTCAGGCCATTATAATCCAATCTTGGGCTGTCACAACCTGAAAAAAAATATTTAGGGGCAACGTGATCAGTAGCATGTGTCGAGTACGGTGATCACAACGACCTAAATAATATGCTAATAATTAAGTATCCTTTGTATTCAAATAGTAATGCTTACCATGTGATGATGACAGTGATGATGACCTGAAGGCAAAAATACCAGCAATTACTGCAACAGCCACGATGGCTGCCAATAACAGTAGAAGCATAATCTTGGTACATATTCCTTTCCGGCCTTCTTCACCCAATGAAAATGTCTGTGAGACCATGTTCTTTTAGTAATTTTTTCACTATAATTCCAACCAAATATCTTCTCCTTGCAGGTGACTACTACTAAACACTCTAATCACAACAGTTAGGACAAAGGTTTCACTATATACAGCCGACAACGACTGTTCCTCCAACTGTACTGCAGTTTGAAGGGAAAAGTCTTCTACACGGAAAAGTTTAGGAGACAATAATAATAGTGAGTAACAACTGAAAAACAAATAGTGATTGTTGAAATATAGCTACGTAAAGGATAATAAATCTTCGAAATTAATGAGTACACAAGTGTATTTAGTCAGAATATTATTTTTTTCTCAAGCCGCAACAACGTAGGGAACATTATTCCTCCACAGGTCTAATACTGTAGACTGGAGTGTAATAATAACAAATGTGCTCCACGCATTTGGATTACTAATAATTATAGCGATGGCAACGGAGAATGCAATATGAGAAAGAAGATGAGAATGATGAGAGGATGATGATTACATAGGAATGTGTTCAGAATAGAAGAAGACTAATAGGAGGAATACACAGTGTATTGGTGGTGTAACTTGAGTGAAACTATATTATTCCTCCTTTATCCAGCAGCCATCTATCACCCCCACAGTTCAGTCGTAACAAATTATAGGAAAAAGAGTTATAATTCCAAGGGATAATGATGATGATAGGACAAAATATAATACATTTACTATTATGAACGATGAACCCCTACTTCTGGTTTATCAATGTTACATATATCCTTTAGTGTTTACAGCGTATTTAACGCAGTTCAGGACTTGACCGTCGCTAGAATATGTGATCTCATTTATTTACACGACACGTCTGACGTTACTCTATTATGAAAGGGCCAGTAAGTATGGAAACCATTGTTTCCGTATGATCCGGGACTATGATTGGTAAATTCTTGGAAAGTCTTTTATGACGACTGAACGGTGCTACGCAATTTTTTTGCATTAATCTGCATAGGAATTAAATGAGCTTGCAAATTACGAGGAATGAAACTACGAGGCTCGAGGGCTAATTAGTATGTGAGTGGCCGCCATGAAAGACTTGGAAATCTTTCCAGAAACATTGCTACGCAAATACAAGTGGATTTGCCTGCATTCTTGCCATCATGAAGATGCAAAATGCGTGGATAACGGTCATCTATACATTAACATGCCGCCATAACTTTGCCATTTCTGCCAATCCGGACATGAAATTCAAATCTCAAATAGAATGCGTAAAGGAGTAGAAAAAACTTAATTCAGTCAGTCCGTGTAAAGCCAGAGGAGCCTCTTCAGACCGCTGTTCTTTTTTGCTACCCGCTGAATTTCTAAATCAAAGCATTTAAAACCAGAAAATTTTATAGCAAAATGTCGGGGCAGACTAGGAAGACAGGGTAAGTGAATCGTTTGTTGTTGTGGGACTATAATTATTGATAATATATCTCCTACTCATGTCATTCATGCGTAACGTATAACGTGATTTAGGTCTTGCTGCAATTGCAGGTCTGTAAGCTTCAAACTGGATGACATTTACGACGCGGCTGATAAGCTGGAACTGGTCAAGATCGTCCAATGTGTCAATTGTAAAGAAATCCCCATAAGGCCCATCATGTCTTGTGAGAATGGTCACATTATCTGCTCATCATGCCGGACTGCAAATGGACGATGTCTTCAATGTGCTTCCACAAACGTACATACGAGGAACCGTGTGGCGGAAAATGTTGTCATGTCCTTTGTTTTCAAATGCAAATACCGGGGCGAGGGTTGTGACAAACTTGTCCCATGGCCGGATCTTCTTCAACATTTAAATCACGAGTGTGATTTCCGGTATGGAAAGGACAACAATAACAACAGTTCTAACATATAGAAGAACAAGATAATGTTATGGATACTTTTATCATTCAGATTGTTACAATTATTATGGTTGCTGTTGCTGTTTCAGGCCCGTCCCATGCAATGAGAGTCTAAGGGAGAGATGTAACGGGAAGTTGATTCCGTATGCATCATTTGTGAGTCATCTCAAGGATTTCCATAGTATTCGAAAATTCAAGTCTCATAATTATCTCACACGTTCACTCCATTGTAACTCCATTGCTACAAGTAAGTTCCGCATTCATTCATTCATTATTTAAACTTCTTCCCCAGTCCCCATCATCAGTCATAATAATATGTAATCAACTTCCTCTATTTGTTGTTGTTCTACAGATTGCCGATGGCCCCTATTTGTCTTGTCATACGATGATAAAATCTTCTTTCAAAATGTAATCCTGGAAAATTCCAGCATGTACCTTTGGATCACAGTTTACAGCCCTTCCATCACCACCTCTGGACAAGAATATACAGCTAAAATATCTATCAAGAAGATTCCAGATGTGAGTATTTCCTTTTCGGTATGATGAACTGTTGCTACTGTCCGTATTCATTCTTCTCCCCTCTGAGGAACAAGTACAATACTGTTCTTTCATGCTTCTTTCGAACACTTTCTTACAGGTTATAGAAGTGAAAGCAACTTTCCCCGTGCAGAATTTTCGCAAGTCATTCGAAGAGATTAGAAAGCAAGGCTACTTTCTTTGCTTACAACGCGATCAACTTTTGGCTTTCTCTACTGAAAATGTCCGAGACGAGACGGACAGGCAGATTTATTCTTACTCTTGGGTCTTTCACTCCGAAATTTCTAAAATAGACTAAAAGTCTACCCCCTCTAGACTTAATTAGCATTATTAACCTAGATTTACTTCAATCGTTCAAGAGGCGCTCAACTTGGGTAGTTCTCAATGATTGTTCAAGCGTAACGGACCACATCTTATAACTTTTTTTCTTAATCTCCCGTAATATGTATGGAACAAACTCGTTTTTTTCTATAGAGGATCTGTATGTAGTGAATAAAGTACTCATTTGAAATAGGATCATGTCATTTTGTGTATGTTTTCATGTCAGAATGAAATGCGAATGCATCAATGGCGATTGTGCAACCCGTCGTCGGACCAAAGACATACGCCGAGCATGGACGTGGACGTCGTTTGGAGAAGCGTCTCCAGCTTTACGTTTCCCCCTGCATGAAATAAAAGGTGTGCCGTGCCTCAATTCATCGCAGTAGTGGAAACCATAGCGCGAACTCATACTCCCCAACATAAAATGCGTCGAATCTGACTCGCGTGCTATTGCACGCTTCCGTAATCTGTCAATTTATCCAAAAAAATTGTGTATTTTTCTAAAATAACTCATACAACGTATTAAAGTACTTTGAACACACTCTATAATTGTTCAGAGTGTATAACACAAAACGTTGATTCATCTGTCGTAGAGTGTAATCCGCAAAAATCACGAAAACCATACACGGTAACACGGTAAGTTT
>JAQFYD010000937.1:0-14364 GCA_034694225.1 Bourletiella hortensis
TTTTTAGCAGCAAACCGTGAAGATCAAGATGGTCTCAGTAATCCAGTCCGCCATTGTCGCAGTACTGCTGGGCATTGCAAGTGCCCAACACGACCCACATTTCACACAGAACCGTACCACCATTGTTCACTTGTTTGAATGGAGGTGGAACGACATTGCGGCAGAGTGCGAAAACTTTCTTGGACCATACGGATACGGTGGTGTTCAGGTAAGCGATAACGTCCGGTCAACTGGATCTCCTTGAATGGTGCCCAGCTATAGCAGTTAAAAATAGGTATTCTACAAACGAGTTTTGGTATTGCAGACGTCTCCCCCGAATGAAAATGCCGTGATTTACAGCAATGGTCAAGATCGGCCATGGTGGGAACGGTATCAGCCTGTGTCATACAACTTGGTAACCAGATCTGGAAATGAGGAAGAATTCCAATCCATGGTAAATTCTTTTACAAATTCTGCAGAGCTTACTTATGGGAACATTGGGGTAGGGCCGTTAGTTGTTTGAAATGAGACTGCAACAGAGAACTCGTACTTGGTCTGTAGGTAAGAAGATGCAACAATGCTGGTGTCCGTATCTACATTGACGCTGTCGTCAACCACATGACCGGAGGTTGGGGCCGAGGCACTGGAACTGGAGGATCTTCATTTGATTCCAGTGTCCTTAGCTACCCCGGAGTCCCATACGGTAGCAACGACTTTAACGTACAAGGCCAGTGCCCAAGTGGCTCAGGCGACATTGAAAGCTACCAAGACGCTAACCAAGTACGTAACTGCCGATTGTCTGGACTCAATGACCTTAACCAAGGTACTGACTACGTCAGAGGCAAAATTGTGGACTACTTTAACAAGCTTGTGAGCTATGGAGTTGCTGGCTTCAGGTACGTTGCTCAGGATTTTCCATCGAATCCACACTTTTATTCCTGAAATTTACATAACTGAAGGAACATTTCCTGTGCAGAGTGGATGCTTCAAAACATATGTGGCCTGGTGACATGAAAGCCATCTTTGACCGTGTTAACAACCTCGCAACCGATCACGGATTCCCATCTGGAGCAAGGCCATTTATTTACATGGAGGTCATTGACAATGGTAAGTGATATTGACCAACACAACTCTCAGATTGTTGTGATGTACTTCTATTACATGTTAATGTTTTCTACTTAGGTGGTGAGGCTGTCGGTGCCGCCGAATACGTTTCCATGGGCCGTGTCACTGAGTTCAAGGTAAAGATATCTTAAATGAAGTCTTACTTCATTAACAACTTAGACAATACTGATGAATACTAATGTACTTATGACTGTTTCATCAGGTCTGTGCCAATATTGGAACTGTATTCCGCAAGTGGAATGGACAAAAAATCAGTTACCTCAAGAACTGGGGTAAGTTTCAGGACAAGTACATCATGAAAACTGCTTGAGAGGATGCTAATTTCAATCGTGTATGCAGGTGAAGGATGGAATTTCTTGGCCAACGGCAACGCTTTCGTCTTCGTAGACAACCATGACAACCAACGTGGGCACGGTGCAGGAGGAGACAGTATTCTCACTTTCAGAGTCTCAAAACTGTACAAACAGGCTCAAGCATTCACTCTAGCTTGGCCTTATGGAGTCACTCGTGTAATGTCCTCTTACTACTGGGACCAAGCTCTTGTCGGTGGTCATGATAACAATGACTGGGTAAGTTTGTAGCTCCAAGCAAGTTGCCATTAGATTCAGTATGAATACCAAACTAAGTTGAAATTTTACACAAAAAGGTTGGACCTCCTCATGACTCTAACTGGAACACACTTCCAGTCACATACAATCCTGATCTCACCTGCGGTAACGGATGGATTTGTGAGCATCGGTGGAGACAAATCTACAATATGGCCCGATTCCGTAACATCGTTCAAGGTATGGGCTTGACATTTTGCACATAAATCATGTTGGATCTTCGGAGCCTGGTTAACAACGTTTACTGTTTCCGCAGGTACCGCTGTGAATAACTGGTGGGACAACGGCAACAACCAGATTGCATTCTCTAGGGGTAACAAGGGTTTCATTGCCATTAACAACGACGACTACCCTCTTCAAGCTACAATTCAAGTAAGTCCAACAGCGTGTTAAGGTCGGGAGGGATTAAAAAGGTCTTGAAGTTTAATTATAATATGTATAATTTATAGACGGGACTGTCTGGTGGTCAATATTGTGACATCATCTCTGGAGAACTTAAGAATGGCCAGTGCACTGGTAAGGTAATCACCGTTGGTGGTGACGGACGAGTTTTCCTCGACATTACCAATGTCGACGACGACTCCATGGTGGCCATTCACGTAAACGTAAGAGCACCATACTGAATTCAAGTGCTTTGTTGACTCAATCGTAGCCACCTGTAATATGACTAATTCCATTCCCGTTTTTCTTCTGCAGTTTAAGCTTTGAGCAGCTCAAGTACTCAAAACTTTTAAGTGGTCTTCCGTGCCCCGGTGATCTCTACTCCAGTTAACCATGGCATGACATCAGAATTTTTGCTGTTGTTGATAATTGTTACGAACTAGTGGTAGAAAATACGCCTGTATTTATTTTCAAAAGTAACTCTGATTGCCGTGATTATCTCGGACTCTTTATACTATGCGCAAACTTCGTCTGTCTTAATAAAATATATGTGAATATGTTTTTGGATTTAAAAAAATCTCCATGTTAGCTTTATTTCAATAAAAGAAATTACAACACCACTAATGACGGAAACTGCAGTCAGTTGCAGTGGCCATTAAATATGATAAAAATTCACTTATCAATAATATTTAGGTATAATATATAATATTATACGCAATGGAGATATCTACTATCAACAAAAGATTAGCAGTCGATCCTTGCCGACCACGTCCGGTTGGAAATCAGGGTGCTACCTACTATATTAAATATCCGAATATGAATCTAAACGGTAGGAGTTACTCCGTTTTCAGATAGATTGAAATAACTTTAAAAAACAAATACAACAGCATTTTCCTAGGAATATATCCCTTTGTAAGATTTAGCGGAAGTTACCGCGTCCTCCCCGTTGACCTCCTCTACCACCTCCTCTCCAAATGGAGTCACCACGACCGCCTCGTGCCGGAGTTCCTCCTCTCATGTGTGGCCCACCACGCGGCGTTCCACCCCCTCTTGGTGTTGCTCCACCACGTTGAGGCGTCTGTCCCCCTCGTCCACGAGGAGATCCCATGGATCCACGGTTGGCTCCACCACCTCTTCCGCGACCGCGGTTTTGTTGACCACCCCGACCTTGCGGCGGGGTCTTGGCGGGAGATGCTGCTTTTGGAGCCTCCTTTGCAGGGGATGGAGCTTTGGTTTCCTCCTTCACTGGAGACGCCGCTTTCGGTGCTTCTTTCGCAGGAGACTCAGCTTTAGGAGCTTCTTTGACAGGTGAAGTTGCTTCTGTAGTTTCCTTTACTTCAACAGCAGGCTTGGCATCGCTAACTTCAGCTTCCACTTTCTTTTCGACAGTTTCGTCAGCCATTTCCACGTCCTCTGGTTTCATCTCTTCCTTTTGTTCTGGTTTCTGCTCCGGAACAGCTGCTTCAATTTCGGCCACAACCTCAGCAGGCACTTCCGCTTTGGGTGTTTCTGCTGCTTCGACTTTGGACTCTTCAGCGGCAGCCTTGGCCGCAGCTTCTTCGGCAGCCTTCTTCTCCTTCTCTACTCGTTCCGCCTCTTCTTTGATTTTCTTCTCTGCTTCAGCTTTTAGATGTTCTCGATATTTAATCGTTTTCTTCAAGTATGCCACATACATGCCATAATGAGTCTTGCTCTTCAAGTGGTCATCAATTTCTTGTACGTTCGCAATGTAACTCCGGCATACTTTACAACATGCCCCTTCCGTTTTCAAAATGGCATCTTCGCCTACATAGAAAACGAAACAATTTAGAGATAGAAACGGTTATTTCTTGGAGGGTCTGCGGAGTATGTTGTGAAAATGTATTAGACCTTACCATATTTTGTGTTTTCATCATATTCCTTGGGAAGCTCAATTTCACCTTCTGGAAGAACGAGTTCTCCATTCTCCTCTTTCAGCATTTCTTTCAGGTCTTCCTTTGAAGGGATCTTATAATCTGCAGGCTTGACAGATAATATGTTGATGGCCTTCTCTTCGCGCCCAATATCAACGTGGATATAAAATAGGTCATCTTGGCTGGGAGATTCAGCTTCTGGTATGTCAGCCCCTTCACTCTTCAGCTCTATGACCTTCTTCAAATGTGCAACGCTGTACAAGTGGTTGACCCAGTCCATACGGTGCACGAAATTCGTAGTGCAGTACCGGCAGGTGGGATGAAGATACTCCTTCAGAATCTATAACAAGTGATTGCATTAACTGATCAGTCCCACCCGATAGTTCGTTTCGGACGACGGCAAAACACGGTCCCATTCTGACTTACCCTGTGAGGCAAGCCACCTTTATGTGTACCCCAGTTGACTGAGTAGTTGCAGTCGCACATCTTGCAGAAATTCTTAGAATTTTTCCCGCCATGGTTGGACTTCCCTGCCCTACGCTGCCGGTCCCGTTCAATGCCGAGCTCCTCTTCACTAATCTGCACGGAAACAAATTTTGTGTTTACCTCATTTGTTATTACACTATTTTACACGCACTTGCAATGCGCACAAAATACCAAATACCATTACTATAGAAGAAACAGAAGTACAAATGCGTTACCTTCGACTCAAACATTAACAGCTCAGTTCGCTTCTTGAAACGCTCTTCCAGAATTTTAACCATGGAGGCATGGGCTCGACCGCTTATATGTGATTCCAGAGACTAAAAAAATCAGCAAAGTTTTAGCCAGTGATCAAACACAAAAAGATTTCATGAGCGAAACTTACCGATCCGTCATTCATGACTTTCTGGCAGACTTTACAAACAAGCAGAGCAGTTGGGAATTCGTCGTATTTTGATGCCTTCTTTTCTTCCGGTTTGCTCTCATCTTGATCCATCTTCTCCTCATCCTCTTTCTTCACCTCAGCATTTTCCGCTGACTTCTGATCGTCCTGCTCCTTCCCTTCCTCTTTTTTGTCTTCTTCCTTCTTCTCAGCTGGCTTCTTATTGTTTTTCTTTAGGTTCGCTGCTTTGCCCTTTGCAAGGCCGTTACGTGCTTTATTAGCCTGCGCGTTATTAGGACGAGCACGCTTCTTCTCGACTTCATCCGTTGCGCCGTGCCGATCGCGAAGAACAGGTCTGGACATCAACAAACCACTATTAGCATGAATATAATTCTGAATAATATCTGCCTACGCCGGACTAAAAAACTCGTGTTATTTCCACAGAGGAATTCTACACTTCTCCATTGAAAGCCGAATGGCTTTTATGCCCCAGCTAAACATACTGGATGATACTATGGTGTTCGTAACATTCCAATTTGCTGCACTCAGTCACTGAGCACCCGCTGGAAACAAACGATAGAAACTTGCGGCTATTTCCTACAGAAACAGACAGTGACAATGTAGTCTACGGATCCATTGTGGAAGTCCTCAAAAGGACTCTACCAATGGGCTCCAACCGTCAAAACTTGCTCAACTTGTTTGCAGCGTAAGAGTGCGAACAAATAGCCTGCTGAAGTTTGCTGATTTATACGAAGATAATAACTGTCGCAAACTTAATAATTTAGACGATTTGACTTTTTCCCGAGCGTAGGAAGGCATAAAGGCGAAGGAGTACAAGTAGACATGTTTTAAGTACCTTTTCCTGTTGCCACGTAAAGTGGCGGATGAAACAGAAGTGCGTGTCACTTTGTTAACAGCACCGGTTGAAGTGTCAGATCGACGAATCAGAGTTGCTGCACGACCGGAACCTGGTCGTTGGTTACTTTGACGTGAGAAGCGGTTATTAGCGCTAGCATTCGATCGATTTCCTCCTTCGGCAACACTTCGATCATAACGTTGTTGCTGGGGCTGCTGCTGATGTTGTTGCTGATTCATGAGGCCCATTTGGGCACCTCCCACCATTCCCTGTCCATATTGTGGACGGGCGGAGGCAGCAGCCAATATTTGCTATTAATGCGATAACCAAAATCAACTCCAAAGTCATCCCATCAACATTATCATTAACAAGTTCTTCCACTACTACGAAATGAATCAGCACATACACATTATTTATCAATACTTCAATTTAAATAAGTATTTGTAAAGTCACAGAGGGACTTAATTTCGATGCAACTACGCTTCAGATGCGATAGTTACATGTACGAACGAATGTCAAATGTAAGAAGAAACTTTAGAAGGTTGAGGGTTTCATCCCCCCTGCAGAGCTACTCTTTCGCCTTCTCTACAAAAGCATGTAATTAACTGACACTGTTTTAGTGTCTTTTTGAGATTTTCCGAGTTTTCTGAGTCATAATATGATAAATATTACAGATGAACAATTGACGACGGTGATAAAATTCAGTTCCGGTCTAACTCAACAAGGCAAGCTCTTCTCTGAAGTAAGACAGTATCTAGGAAGGAGTGCGCTTGGAAAACTTGCGGTAGTACGCTTCTAAAACATCAGAATTTCTAACTGTTGGCATGAAGAGTTTGAAGAGATCTCGCAACACGGGTCTTCCAGAATGCAATGCTCTAACAAGTGAAGAAACTATGATGATCTTTGCCAAAAATATAAAACATGCTCTGTTCCTTCTCCATTTCAAACACATAAGCTGATAAAAGGATGGCTGCCAATCCCTGCTTAATAGCTTGACGCAGAACAGTGCAGTGGTAACGAGAACGCTGCCACATTCGGCATGTTTAGCACTTTGTTAGACAGCAAAGCGCAGAGTGTCTGCTTTCTCACGTCCACTATTATTTTCTTAAAGAGATAATCATGCTGCGGACAGTTTTAGTAGAAAGAGACAAGATAATGAGAAACTGCGTTCCTTCACATTAAGAACGAAATATGAATCCTACGAGCTTGAAAATGCTAGCGTGGTATGTGCAGCACCACAGAAACCTTCAAAATGTGGCTAATGCCGTAATGCCTAATCAATAACCGGCTTGTACCTGTCCAATTGAATTGAAGGCGGGCAAATTTCCCAGGATGACCTGCATCGGTTCCTGCCTTGGCATCGCAAATGGATTCGGAGTCGCCTGCACAGGCAGTACTATGCCCTACGAGATAAAATAAAACATCATTACCTTATCAGATCTAGAAAACAGAATAACAACTGAGGTGAGGCACTGACAAACAAACATGTTACTCACCCCAGCTCCTGTATTCCCTTGAGGAACGACCATTACAACTTGCTGTCCGCCACCACCCTGACCTGACCCTTGATTCGGACCTCTCATCATCCCCATATTACCACCTCCTTGTTGTCCTTGACCGCCAAAAGGTTGGTCACGTCCCCAGTCATCATTTCGGCGAGAAAAAGCGTCACCCCCTGCACCCAACAGTTTTGCTTTATCAACCCGCTGACGACAAGTACAATTCAACCCAAAACACAAGCTAATACTTCGAAAACTACAACTTACCTCCACGCTGCTGATTGAAATCATCCCTTCCAAAATTTCCACGATTGCCTTGCCCACGGTTATCCCCATAAAATCCATCTCCCTTAGAATCCCGGCGCCCAAAGTTTTGGTCAAAGTTATTTTGTCTGGCTCCTGGCCCAAAACTATTATTCTGATTGGAAAATCCGTCATTTCCTGAAATTTAATCAATCAAACATATAGCTGTTAGCATTTATGCCAACCAACATACATCCGAGTCACTCTTAACTCATTCAACTCCACATTGCTCTAGCTTCACTTCAAATAAACCCTCTTCAAAATTACCTTGACGACGACCATAACCTCCGTCAAAACTTCCACCCATTCGTCGATTTGCCATTTTTAGCTTCGAACTCACGTTTTTATCAATAATTCAAAAGACTACAATAATTTTAACTTCGTCCAACTACAAAGACTCCTCCGAACTATACTCTAGCTATACCAGGTCAATGGCCCCGGCTTTACCGACTTCACTTCGTAGACCTAGCAACGAAAACTGCTTAAAAAGCTATATAACTTCCTGCACTGCTTTCTTTCTTTGTTTGACAAGTCTGTCACCTAACTGTAACTAAAATCTAACTAATTGATTAACACTCTTCACAAGCACAACTATTTGGAACTGAACCTACTCAATGGCGTTTCCAAACAGTTTATGAATCAAGCTTGAGCTTGCGCTGTAAAGCTGCCTCTGGCGAGGAGTTTGACGCATGGAGTCATACCTTAGATGACGGGGGTGCGTGGGTGCACCCACTCCAAAGCATAAACTATGTGTTGTTGCTCGCTAAGCCCCTCAGAGAATGGGTATGAGGGGGGCGAGCCTCACCCCATAGTCCTTCACGTATATTATGACATGCTCCCTTACAGCCCCTTTTCTGACGCGTTCAAGCCGGCATGTCCACAGCCAGTGAAATGCTGCCCACCGCCAAATGCAAACTCAGCCGAAAAAATGCCCTGAAGCTGTCAAGCTGTGAAGCCCTGTTTGACCCAAGTGTTGACAGGTCACAGTGAGGTCCATGAAAACTTCAGATGACTTCATTATTTTATTTCACACTGATGCTCGTTCGACCGTTCAAAACCCGCAGCTTTTTTTTACTACCAAAACGAGGGATGGTATAAATGCTGACTTTATGTGTGCATACATATGCAAGACAATGCGAACAGACATACACAACAACAACAATTATAACGATGTGATACGCTTTTAATAATACAAACAGTCTTTTAAACGTCCTTACATGGAAATACAAATACTAAACCAGGTTAACAACGACAAACGTGACGCATCACTCAAGGTGTAAAATGAACAAAATAATAATAAATATATTAGCTACTAACTGCTGTCTGTACGAACTAAAAATATATAACGAGACTCAAGTCATTGTACAAATCGGTCGTGAAATGCGTGATGAAAGAATATCAGTTTTTCCCGTAAGGTGTATAAGAAAGATATACGAAGATTAACCCTCAACTTGTGGGGTCGTCTACATATAACCGGCATTATAGCCAAGTGTTCCCACACTAGGAGTCAGCTTCTGATGTTCAAAGTTGACATAGGGGAAAATGGGTTCCAGTCCTTTGGCGAGCTCTGAAGGAAAAAACAAAATTACAAAGAGGAGGGATTAATACACAAAATGGCGAGAGGATTTTGAAACTGATATTAGTGACTAAAAAGAACTTACGCGCAGCACCAGGATGATATTTATCGTATGCAATGGTAACCTTAAGCTGAGGCATGAGTTGAAAAGCATACCGTCCCGTCACTTGAGAGAACCAAGGAAAATCTTTGTATAAGGTACCATTGGCGAAAACGAATCGTAGAGTTTTTAAATCTGCAAGTAAGGGCTTCGATTAGTAAGAATGCATAACAATAATTATTCTGCCATAGAGATCAGGGATATTGCTTCAAACTGTATTAGCAAGGGACTTACTTCGTAGGTCGCATATAGACGACTTTTTCCTCACTACAGGAGAATTTTCTTCCATCTGATCTGGTCGCTGCCTCAGACCTTCGCAGAGTTTTTCGGGAATTCCAGTAAAGATGGAATCAAAGGGGATTCTTCTATTGTGACGATCATAATCAACAGAATTGAGAGCATCCTCTGTGATTTCAAGGTGTTCCAAGTGTTCGGGGAGGAATTCCCAAATGGCATGGCAGTCTATTCTACCTGAATACTGCGTTCTTTCGAGCTTCATCCGAGTCACATTAGGGAACTTAGCGCTAATTAAACGAAGTCCGAAAACATCCAACTTATTTGCTACTTCCACGCACTCTACGCTGGGCAACGTTTCCAGCAAATCACTGTCAGGATTTTCCCAAGGCAAATACATGAGTATCACCTTTCCTGTCATTTTGGTTCCAAATCGGACGACTTTCAGTTTCGGAAATATATACTGCGTGAATTGCGCTCGTTTTGCGAAGAATCTTTGGTTTGGTACATGTTCTTCAATCCCGAAGAAATGGTCTTCAATATATTCATTCCTGTTGAGAGCTAGATATTCCAGGTTCTGAAGCTGTGGAAAGCGAACGTTTCCAAGGAAGCCCAAAGGCTGGATACAAAGCTTCCTAAGTGTGTCCTGGCTCGAAAAGAGTATTCGGTTTAAGGTCTTTGCTGCTGTTGCGTAACTTTCAACGAATGAAAATATTTTTGTTGTTAGCACTGTCATCTCAGTAAGTTTAGGATTCCTGAAGGCGAAATTTTTGTAAAGTTTGGCATTCAGACTTGAAGGGGCAAACTCTATTCCCTTAATTGCTTCATATTTGTTTACTTTACAAGCCGTTCGGATGAACTTGTGAAACATATTGTCGATTGATACGAGATTAGGGGCAGCGAGTAGCAATGAGTGAAAAACCTTCTGATTGAATTTCATCCTTTCTTGACACTCATCTGAATGTTTGAGGCAAGTAGCATCTACCTTGAGAAACTTCAGCCTACGCAGAAATATGCGACTTTCAGGCATGGGATCAACAACAAGAGGAAATTTTTCGAAAAATTCCTGCTCAGTTGGACTATAGTGAACTCCTAAGAAGTCGAATTCCAGTCTTTCAATATTTGGAGTGTGAGAAAGAAGGGTTCCCAAAGCTGCTGCAGATGAAACGAAGGCAAACCGTAGCGTTCGCACTTTACCACCGTGAGCATCGAAAAAGTCGTGCAGTTCAGGAGCGGATCTGTCGACTTCTTTTAATGTGAAACATAATTTGAAGTCTGAAGAAGGAAATTTCTGATAACTGGAGAGGGCATCTGACAGATTTTCCAGAGTGTATCCAGAGTACGCTGAGCCTACTCTATAAGTACCCCCATCGCAATTGTAGTAAAGGTTGATCTGACAAGCATCTCTTCGATACAATTCTGATGTACACAGCTCTCTCCATTGCGAGTTCACAAGTCGCATATTCTTTAGGTCGCGGGGACTTAAGCGCCGAAAAACTTCAGACAAAATCTAAAATCAAAATGCACAAAGTAACAGACACATCCACTTGAGAATATCAAAATGCTCATGCTTAAAAGATCATATTATTTCCAGCTTACTACGTCATTTCTCATTGCCTGCTCCGAAGGCAACATTTCCTCTGATTCCTGTACCTCATCTTCTCCAAGCGGCATATCATTTGGTGCCTCGATTTCACCTGCAACAACCGGCTCTTCGGGCGGCTCACCCGGACCCGGGCCTTCAACTACCTGACTTTCTTTCTCTACTTTTGAACTATCGTAAATTTCTCGAACCTGAAACCATCATCAGATAATTCATTAAATTCAACGCTTCACAACATCATCATCAATTAAATGAACCCTCTAAACAAGCAGAAAGAAACTATTTTCCCATCCTCTTCGAAAACACGATTCATGATCAAATAACTTACGTCTCTTATGAGCGACTTCAGCAAAGGAATCTTCCTCTTTCCTGCTAGTAATTCATACTCTCTTAATATATTTCCCACGGCAACTTTAGCTGCTTTCAATCTCTTATACTCTGTTGTTGATTCCTACAAAGAAAGTATGACCATCGTAAATAAATCAAAACAACATCAATCATCATCAAATCATACCAATATTGAAATGTTTATCAAAACACACCTTTCCTTCGGCTGACATTTCTCACCAACGAAAGCAACCACAGTACCAACAGCCACCACTAAAACCCTGTGTGTAATAGATTTAAAAGACGTGAACAGCAATCCGAAAAATACTAAAGACTAAGGTACACCATCGGAGCGATAGCGCGATTATTGCTCAAGATTACGGGTTTAAGCACAACTACCCAGCTGTTGCTGTTCACAGTAATCACAGCCCTGAACCCAGGATAAAATCAAATATCACAATCAAGTAGTGATGATCAAAATGACGCAAATGATTATTTCAATAAATTAGATTTCATAAATGTTCCTTTGATTAAAATTCCACCTGGTATACAAAAACGATCGAGTTAGTTACTAGGGTATGTGTTTTGGTTGGTGTAGCTATATGCACATAATAGTCGGTATGCCTATAGCCAGTGCTCGCGTACTCCAAAACGCCAAAGTATAAGCAACTTTGAATATTCCCGCACAGTCAGTACCTCAGCATTGAGTTGGTTGGGATCTCGACGCCCCGAATGTACGAATTTTCGGACATATTCAGTGTTTTAGGACTTAAATTCTGACCGTGTTAAGCACTTGAACAGCGATGAAGGCTGTCCAATGATCCAATGCAAATATGGCTGCGAACTATAGCTCATTCAAGATGACAGACAATTATGAAAGCGTGTTGCATGTAAATGTATGACTTCCGAATTGTACACACCTGTATTATTCATTGTGTTGTCATATGAACAGTGAACGGTTTGGTGACATGCAGTTACGGACTTGAATGCCATATTGAATGCTTCTGCTACTATGTTACTCTGTGACTGTGCACAAAGTAGTCTACAGCGACGATAACGTTAGAAGGTCCGAGATAGAACCAGGGAGCGCCATGAAATTCCTGAAAACTGCGTTCATGTTGGCACTATGGATTGCACAAGTACGTCACCTTTGATCTATCAACACTAATCCTATAAACTTGAAAAGTGTAGCTAATTGCCATGAATTCTAAAGTATGTGAGCATCCTGCCTGTGGAGGGGACTTCACTTGGGGGTCATTTGACAGAGAAAGACCTACTTTCTGGGGAAGTTGTTGCTGGACGTGTACGTCGTGAAGCAGATCCTGAGCATGGTGAAACTCCAATAAAAGGTGGAAGGTTCTGGGGTTGGGGTTAAAAAGTCTTCCAACGAGTTCTGTGGTTTCTCAGTACTAGAGCCCATACGGTACTGCTGCCAACTTTGGCAAAAAAGTTTGAAATTTGCAAGAAATTTGCGAAAGGAATTATTATAAAAAGCACATTTATTACCCCTCACGTTTTTTGTAATAGCTATTTCCGTAATTTTAGTAACAATAAAGAGTAACAGTGAGTAACAGTTTGGTATAATAGTGTGTACCCAAATTGTGGCAAGTTAGACTACTGACACGATTAACCGTGATATCCATGGTGGCCTCCAACATGATGACGAACACCCCATTTGAAGTTGGCATGGTAATCCGTCTTAGCATATGTGTACACTGGCCCCAAGTATCCGTAACCATGGCCATGGTCTCCTCGTCGTATACGAACGACAGCAGGCACAACTATTCATGGATGAATCAGTTCAGATCACTGGCTACATACACTCTCTTGCTAAAATCTAAGTAAACTTTTCCGGCAAGTTATTACAAGCTACGCACATGTCAATTCCTAAGTCTTCAGTTTCATTCACTACGGCTCTGGTTACGTTACTAAAATTCTAGAAGTAACTAAGCAAAACATTTTCTGCAGAACACATTTAAAAGTTCATAACAATACAGGTGTCAAATAAGTGTCAGTCGTGGAGCGTCACAAGATTAAGTCTAGCGTCCCCATCCATGTCCACCGCCGGCCTTATGGCGAACTCCCCATTGAAAGTTTCCATGGTAGTCGGTACGAACGTATGTAAATACGGGACCAACTGGCTGCCATCCCCAGCCATGGCCACCATGGCTATGACCGTGGCCATGACCGATGTCATGACCATAGTGACCGTCAGATCCCCGACGAGTCCGAGTCAAAGGTAAAACTTCTGAAGCAAGAACTTCTACAGGTTCTACTGCATACAAAGCTACGGAATTCAAGTATTACACATTTAAGCAATCTAAACTAAACAGTCGAACGTATTTAAATGGAAGGTTCAAATACTTTAGGAAAACTTTGATTTACAACAAGCAACAAAACACAAAGATAACAACTCACGTTCATCCGAAACCTCCTGCTGATCTTCGTATAAACGTGGTGCGCATTGGACGCAGATGATCAAACCCAACAGGACGGCAATAGCCGCTGCAGCCAATTTAAGCTAAAACAAATGACACGTTTAGATACGTCAAGGTGGCAGATTCCAGTATAAAATGTGCACACACTTACAGTAACAGTTGCCATAGTGAATTCTGAAAATAGACAGATCTTCCAAAACCTGCAATTATTAGGAAAAATCGAATGTGATTTACGGTCAAATACAAGAGCAGATCAGTGGATGAAAGGATAATAACAAAGTTAACCTACCGATAGCTGTTTCTGAACTAACTTTTCATTTTGATGGTCAAGGTATTTTATATACCCCCAGACCTGAAAGGTTCATTTAAGCCTCAATATTTTTCTTTTCAGTGCACAATAGCCTGAACTGCTGTCTGTAAAAGCGTCATCATTGCGGATCATCTCGTACTGCTTACTTGCATGGAAGATTTCCCTTCGACAAGTTTCTCCGCAGATTTCACTGCATCCTTGAGCAATTTGAGGTTTACAAGTTTAAGGTTTTTATAGCGACTCGTCGTCAACGTGAAGCTATCACCGACCT
>JAQFYD010000938.1:0-14349 GCA_034694225.1 Bourletiella hortensis
GCATCATGGAATATATAAGAATGGAAATAAATATCTAATATTAATGAAATCTATGAGCAAGCATTTGCTTCACAAATATCCTACTATCTGTCATACAGTAAAATCTAATGTTTAACTTATTTTATGAGGCAATACTGCAAGTGTCATAAGAAAATCCTAACAACGACATATTAAAGAGAGGAGTATAAGAAACAACAAAGGAGTCAAAGTACCGTGTGCCACCTACATTCTTAAATCAGAGAAATGTCTTTTGTATTTACATTCCTTCATACCTGATGTAACTGATTGGCACCAAATGTGTGGTTTAAGTTAATTCCTATTTATATAGAATATTATCTGCTATTGACTCGTTTGTGTTGCTAGGGCCAACGGGAGGACGAAGGACGGCTAAATGCGCGTTGTTCTGCAAAGGTAAAACGCATATGAACTCCATATGACAATCTACTTAGCTTTAAAATGCTGCATGCGATACGGAAATATTAAACTGATGCTAACTAGAAAATATTACTTCCAGATTCTAGTAAATTTACCTATGAACCCGGCAAGAGCTATTACTATGACTACAGTACAGACATTAGCACATCCGCTAGTGGTGGATCAAATCAGGAGTCAAGGATTCACTTGAAAGCAAAGGCTCAAATCTCAGCCGTATCAACTTGCGAACTTGTCCTTCAGGTACTTATAGCGTTTACCTGGAGCCATGTCCATAATTTAAAGGTCTCCTTAAGCAGCCTGATATTTGTTCTGTAGCTACAAGACGTAACCATTGAGGAGTCTCTCAGTGACAACGTCAATGTACGACAGAGGGTTGAGGGTTCACAAACGCTGGCAGATGAGCTGGCAAGACTTCCTCTCCGATTTTCATTCCAAGATGTCAAAGTTGAACATCTTTGCGCCGCTGAGGATGAATCCACTTGGTCACTTAACATTAAGCGTGGTATTCTCTCCACACTGCAAAATTCGATGGAAAACCTTGACGAGGAGCAGAGCGTTCATGAGGTAACTAACTTGTGCGGTATCCTCAAATTTACATGCAGAACTACGTAATGATGATAAGTTAACTTTGGAATATTCGTAGGCGGATGTGAATGGACGCTGTCAAACAACTTACAGACCCTTGGGTAACTCTTGGGCAGGTAGCAAGGCCTACGAAAGGATTAAGGATCTTGGAATATGTAGCCATAGACATAGCCATGTTTCAGCTATCCAGGCCATCCCTTACACTTCCCAATCAATGATGCAAACCCTTCCTTTACTGGATAGTAGACAAGAATGTACACAAAACGTACTGAATGGAAGAATTGAAAGGGCACAGTGTCAAGAAACTCATAAGTTCCAGCCGTTCCAACAAGAAGAAAGTGGAGCCCAAACTACGATTTCTCAGATTCTTGTTTTTGACAAAGAAATCCAAGGATTTGTACCCTCTGGTATTTGCTATTTTTTATCAAAGTATACGAGGGACTACAGTGATAGAATTCTTGTCAAATAACATAAACACTTCATTTCCGCTAGATGAATCCCTGAAGACATGGAGAACAACCCTCCTGTACCAGAATGAAGGGCCAGTAGAGGCCTCAGAGGAGGACATTATGAATATCATGACAACTCTTCAGAAACTTGAGGCGGATAGTGTTCCTGAAATTAAAGCTGAAGCTCCTGAGCAGTTTATCAACTTGGTCGAAAGCTTAAGACTGATAAACGTGAGAGCCATGCAAGATCTCTTCACTCGCGTGACTAGCCCGACTGGGAAAAAATTCCTCTTAGACGCCATGCCCCTAGTTGCCTCAGCTCCTTCTTTAGTTCTAATGCGTGACCTCTTGCTCGACGGTAGGCTGACGGAAAAGCAGATTGACGCTTGGCTTACCAGCTTGATTTTCATCAAGAACCCTACCATTGAAATGCTGGCGGCTTTGAAGGTACTATAGGACAACAAGAAATCGTAGAATTAGATAGAAAGGCGACGGGTTTTGATGGTTACTGAATTTAATGGTGAAAATTTGCAGCCCCTTGTTGACTACCAGCCACGAAGCCAAGCTCTCTTAGGAGTATCTGCCATGGTCAATTCTTATTGCAAAGCTAACCCAGAATGCACGGAAGAATCGCCAGTGGAGGAGATTCTTGATAAATTTTTCTCGTACCTCGGAAATAGTTGCGAAGCTTTAGAGGGCCCTGAGGAACTCAGTCGTATAACATTCGCGCTAAAGGCTATCGGTAATGCTGGTCGGCTACCTACTGATGAAGGGCAAAGAAGCATGGAGACCCTTCAGCGATGTTTCTCTGAAAAATCAAATCCCACTGAAGTTCGTCTTGCCGCACTTGATGCATTCCGTCGCATGCCTTGTAATACTTATGACCACCAGTCCATCGTAAATGCTTATTCCACTTTCAACGAAAATACAGAGGTTAGGATAAAGGCGTATTTAATTGCTATGCAATGCGCTGACCGTCACCTTATTGATACCGTGAAAGATGTTCTGTACACAGACGCTGTTAATCAAGGTATTTGCTGCCAGATTTAGCCTTTTTTTTAATGTTTTGTTATTAAATTAACCTTGTCTGTCATGATATGCAGTGAGCTCTTTCGTCTGGACCCATCTGACTAACCTTCAAGAAACTACAAGCCCAGACAAGCAAACTATCAGGGAGCTTCTGTCCAACGAATTTTTGAAGAATAAATTCAACACTGACGTAAGGAAGTACTCCAGGAACTATGAAGGCTCCTTCTATTCGGAGAAATGGAATGCTGGAGCTAGCACAGACTCAAACGTCATCTTCACTCCAGATTCCTTCCTACCACGAACTGGTATGTTCAATTTGACTGTCCATCTTTTCGGTAACTCCGTTAATCTTCTGGAGGTGGGCGTCCGCGTGAAACAATTGGAGCACCTGCTGGAACCAATCTTTGGTCCACATGGCTTATTCCCCGATCAGAGAGTCAACGAAGCTTTGCACTCCATGCGACCTAAGCGAGATGTTTCTGACAACAGGATTGAACGACTCCCACAAATCTACAGTCATGCTGCAGCTGAGCAACATCAACCAACCGGTTCCATTTATACACGTGTCTTTGGCCACGAAGTTATGTACAAGAACTTTGATATCGGGACAGAAGGTAACCGACCAACCCTTGTTGATGAGACAGGAAGGGATTGGATGGATATCAGATCCCTCCTCACAACAATCACAAGCGGAAACAGTGTTGAATACAAGAAATCTACTGTCTTCCTCGATGCTACTTACACTGTTCCAACTGGAGCAGGTATTCCTCTCAGTCTTTCCGTCCAATCAGCAGCAACCATTGGAATTACAGCAAATGGAAAGTTCGACATGGGAAAATTCTGGGATCAGAGAGAACTTGAAGTGAAAGGCCTTCTGCGTCCTAGCGCTGCTGTCCAAATAGACGGAGTAATGTCTACAAAACTTGGTCGGTCCTCCAGTCCTATTCGATCTGGAATGAGGCTCCAAAATACACTCCACTCATCTACTGCTATCCAAGCGGAAATCACTGCAAAAGGAGCAAAGATCATCCGCTCTTCAGTATCTCTGCCACAAGATAGGCAAGAAATTTTCACTGCCAAGTCCCAGCTTCTGATCCTTCGTCCGTCTGGCAGACCTCATGTTGTAGAACAAGGCCCAGTTGGACTTCCACAGACTGACTTCAATGTCTGCAAGGGCAGTACCCTTCTGGGACTGGAAATTTGCGCTGAAGTGAAGACACCTCAGGAATTCACCATCCCCTTGGCAACTCCAACCCTTGTCAGCCTTTATGCTCGAAAAACGGACACTATCAGCAGCTACGACTTTAACTACGAGTTCAGCCGTGAAGACTCGGGAACATCATTTGCGGTCACATTCGATACTCCTGGCTCCACACTCAATCGTCGGGTTGAGGCCAACTTCCAGTTGGATCCTACAAGCGGTGTGCTTGACGCTTCAGTTGTCACTCCAGGGCAGTCATTCAGGGCTCAGGGGAAATACTCCAACCGTGAAAAGAGTCTGCAATTCACTGCCTCTGCTGGACAACAGCAGATACTGTTGGTCAACGCCGGTGTGTACGCTGAAGGCAAGCGACTCACTCCTAATCTTCTAGTCAAACTTTACAATCGCCCTCTTGTCGAATTCCAAGGAACGGTGGACCTCCTAAATATTCAAAGTCAGAACGGCCGTGCTAACGCTGAATTCGTTTTAAAGCACTTGACGGAGACTCCAGTCCAAGTGCGAGGTATGTTACTACTGTTCATTTCACATTTAGAAACCGTAAAAAAATTAACATTATGCACACACAATTTCAGGTGAGATCGCACGCACTGGAGAAAAGTTTGATTCAAGAGTATCAGTAGAATCCTACTTGTTAACCGGAAATGTTCGATCTCAACTTCGCATGAAACCTGGTTACCTAAGTACAAAAGCCGTGGCAGAGTACTCGTGGCAACGAGCTGAGACTAAAACAGTGGATCTTAATGCCAAATTCCAACGTAGCAAGCAGGGGGTATTGTCCAAACTCAATGCCTTGGTCAGCCTAGTCCTACCTGACACACCAGACTCTAAGTTTGATGCATCCATAGAAACACAAAAGAGCCCTGGTTACTGTGAAAGCAGTGTGAAATTAGCCATCGGTAAATACACATGGGAGGGTAAAACCCTGTACAACAACCAGAAAACTAGGGAGTCTCGAGATTTTGCACTCCAGGCTTCCCTCAAATCGCCTCGCTATGGATGGGACTACAGCGGTGGATTCACTCATAACTGGAATCAAACAGCAATGCTCACAAGAGTCTCAGGCCAAACTGATGCTGAGAATGCTGCTGTTGGCGAAATTGAATACCTGGACACCAGTGAAACGCTTCTGAAGAAATCACTGACAGCTATAGCAACATGGCCTGAGTTTGAATACTCCGTCCGTTCAACTCTCAATGAAGTTAGCCCTAAAGAATACGTAGGGGAAGTCACTGTTTCGCCAAATGACGGCTCTGAAATGAAAGCTACCGTAAACTACAAGGATGGGTCAAATGACATCAAGCTGGACCATATATTGACGGTCCGAGCAAGAGGTTTATTAGCTGCTCCACTATCAGCAAATGTAGCTTTCTCTGCAAGCGACAGACAAGCACATCTCGGAGCTCAACTTGACATTGAGGGAAGTGAAAGCTACAGTGGCAGGTGGAGCACTAGTGCGGACTACCATGTTGTCCAAAAGAACACTCATAAGCTCGAGGGAAAGCTTACACTGAACGAAAGAAAGTATAACGGAGAAATCAGTTTCCGTCAAGCTAAAAATGGTGACCGTATTTTCACTTTAGACGCCCAAGGACTTAAGCACTTGCGTGTTGAAGCTACGGTGGGTGACTTCTCTTTAGTTCTTTTTTATGAACCCCTTTTTTTCACATAAGTTTAGTGTTGCTATTGTAAGAATTTGGATTTCTGCAGATGAATGGTGACCTGTTCGGGCCACTATCTTTCGGCGTTACAGTTTATCCCGACAAAAAGGCCAGTGCTACTTCCAAGTTTTCCATGACTGCACTAATCAGCTCCGGCACAATCAATGTAAAAGCTGATAACTTTGGCCAGAAAATTATCGGATCCTTCCAGTACGACTTTGATAGAGTTGCATTGGATTGCAACTATGACCGCAGCATTTACAAATTCCAGGCAACTTTCCCAGCCTGCAATCTGTACAGTGCGAACATAACTATCCGTGCAGAGACACCAATTGATGGTTACAGGTAAGATAAAATCCTTGCTACAAAGCCCTCAGAGTACTCAGCCGGTTTTTCCTAATTTATTGTGTATAAATTTTCGCTCTACAGGACAATTCTGTTCACCCTGAACCATGGACTGACGGGCACTCAGATGGATAGCAAGATTCTTGCTTCTCTTGAGGATTTCGAAATTCAGCTTGCAATCCTTGGCTCACACGCACACGGCCAAACCCGGCTTGTGGTATCTGTGGACCTAACAGACGCAGAGACACTAACGGGCCAAATCAATGTTATTAACAGATCACAAGAAAAACAATTTCATTTGACAACATCTCGCGGCACTGATGAAAGTTCGGTCAAAGTCCAACTTGCCCGAAATGCAGATGGTTTCTCCAGCCAGGTCGACTTCAAGACCCTAAGTTCTTTGCCACAGGTAAGGGTTATCACGAGCTCTCAAGTTGCTATTTCCGTATACAACAACAGATTGTGACCTGATTTTTGGCACAGTTCCATGTGGACCTACAACATCAGATAAATGATCAGCTGAACTCAAATCTTAATGTTGAATGGACAATGCCGACGCGGTCACTCCAGAAGGTTACAGCACAACTGACAGGTGTCACCTATCCTCTCAATGCGAGGTTCTCCCTTACATCCCCGTGGACGAAATTCGAGCAGTTGGAAGGAACTGTATCGTTCCAGAAACAAAACAACGAGCGCGAATTATCTGTCTCCTTGGATGGTCAGTTCAGGTGTTTTCCTATTGCTTTAACAGTTCGTTGCAAAGGCAACCGAAATGACTTCCGCCATGAAATTGTGCAAACCTGGATGAACCAGGGAACACTGCAAACTATTCAGTTTACTTCCGAGGGACATTACGCTACTGTATCAGATGCAGTGATTAAAACCAGTCTCAACCTGCCACAAGGCACCTATGAGTTTAACTGGACGGGTGAACAAGGCGAAGATGGTGGTCAGAAGTACGAATTAGATTTAGCAAAGAATAGGCAACACTATCTCAGCGGCATGTCATGGGTTTACGATCCTAGCCTTAAACATGCTAAGGCCTCAGTGTGGTGCGAGCCTCAAGACAAGCCAAGATTTAGCCTTTCTTTCGAAAATATACGGCGATCTGACCATTTCCTCCTTCAACTCGTCACAAGTCGGGGTCAACAGGTTCTTTTCAAAACAAAATCAACCTTCAGAACATCTGCCCCAGGACAATGGGATCTTACATCTGATCTAGATTCTATCTACGACAGCATTCCAAAAATTAGAGTTTCAAGCAGCAATGCAGTCTCTGATGGTAATTTACAACACAAGTCTCAGTTGGTATTAGGAGGAAAGGCAACCAGAGATGGACGTCGTGGAGTGTACGAGATTCCCCAAACGGCCACCGCTGAATTCAACTTCCGCGAAGGACGTCACTTTGATGGACAGATTGCATGGAACGAAGAGAATGTCAATATCCGCGGCCAGCTCCAGCAATCTTCTACCAAACAGGAAATACAAGCTGAATTGACATCAACGAGGTTTTCGCCAGTTTCCGCTCAGCTTGAAGTTCTTATGCATTCGCATCAAAAACAAGTAACCTTTGCAGCATCCTCCGGCGACAACAGTTTAATTTCACTCACCGCTGGCACTCGATCCTCTGGAGACACAGTTGAAGGCAATCTGGACCTGGACTGCTCACTGGGACATCACATCTCTGCTACAGCAAGTCTGGACAAAAGTCAGAACCAACTGGAAGTTGTTCTTAAAGAAGACCGTGCTAACCTTATCGATATTCACTTGCTTGCGAAGGTAAGTTAACTGTAACCCCTTCAATGTATCATTTTATTTTAAAGGTGTAAAAAATAATTTTAATTTCACAACCTTAGGCTCAGCCCACAGAGGGAAATCTAAGGCTGAATCTGACAAGTAACCTGTTTCAAATGTTAGAGGATACCATTCGGATGGCTGGTGAGTACAAGCTCAATGAAGAGTACAAGATCATGCTCAAGTATCAGGACTCGAAGGCAGTCCATTCAGTTGAAGGTTCGGCTGCTTTCGATAGCCAGCAAAAATTCTTGCAAATAAATCTCCGAGGGGCTAACAATGGTGACTTCAAAGCGGAGATACAAGGAATGCGCAACGCTGAAACCTCCCTTCTCTGGAATAGCCAACTCATTTTTGAGACTAAAGTTGAGGTAACTCCCCGTGGAGATGAGCGAATGAATTACCATGATGTCAAAATAGTGACCAGATCCGTCCACCTGGCAAATCCTTTCGAAATCACCACCGCAATTGGTTTTGCTCAAGGCAAAGTGCACATCCAAATTCAGACTCCAGTCAATGGGTGGACGAGTCTCAACATTTTGGGCGAGCTTCACAGGACAGATACGGAAAGAAAACTAAAGCTTGTCCTCGAGAAAGAACGAAACAGTTATTCTGTTGAGGGCAAATGTGTTACAGGAAGTAAAGGACGCCAGGTAGGAATAAAGATTTCAACCCCATGGCAAGCTTACTCTTCCGCTTCAATAGATATTGAATTCGAAAGAAGGCACGGCTATGAAGGCAAAATACAGGCATCTCTAAATGAACAAAAGATCAAGATGCAGGCTAAATTTGCCCCTAAGATCTTCACTGTTGATGCTGAGACTCCATTCCAACTACTCCGCAAAGGTTCCCTTTCAGCCAACTGGAACTTATCCGGGGCAAGCAAAAATTTGGTTATCGAAATCCAGCATAATTCTGAGTCCTACAATCTTCAAAGCTCCTGGACTGCTAACAACGTTAGAGGAGAAGTCAACATCGTCTTCCAAGGATTCGGTGCCACTCAAAATCTTGACCTTAACTATGACCTGAGTGAAAACTTCAGTGCCTTCGCAACTCTCAGCTCAGGTAATGAGGAGCAGAAAATTGGCGGCCGTGTAGTTCTGAACAAACAAACCATCGAAATTGAAGGTTTCACTCCCATTTCTGGTTACGAACAATTTTACGGAAAAGCTGGGTATGAGAACCTAGCTGAGCGTCACCACTCCGGCAATGCAGAATGGCGGTTGAACGGCAAAGGTCACCAGTTCAATGTTGAAATCAAATACTCCGGAAATAAGATTCAGCTTAAGGCCTCAACTTCTATTCCTAGTTTTGAAAACTTTATGCTTGATATAAATCACCGTTTTGTCGGCCCGAAGAAAGAGCTTTCCATCCAAGGTCAGTTGAATGAAGCCAAACCGTTCAAGTTTTCACTCGAAGGCAAAGCAGATGAACAAGTTCTTCAATTCTCACACCCAACTGCCTCTGCTTCGGTGAAAGTTGTCCTCGACTTTCCAATGGAAGAACCACTGAAGCTCCAGATGCTGGCAGAATACAATCGCAGCGGTGGTTCGAATACTCTGAAAGGCTCTGTTATTCGAAATGGTGAAAAAACCGAAGGAAACATTGTTCTTACCTTGCCTCGAAGTCAAGGTTTTGTGGCTAACGTCCAAATCGATGCTGTTGCCCCTGCTTTTAACATTGTGAAGTTTGAAGCAACTAGCCAAATCAATTTGAACCGAGGTATGAGTTCCTTGGTTGCGGAGAGTAATTACAACGAAGAGCGAAATCAAATCCGAGCAACCTTCCAAGCTTCCTCTAACTCCATCCAATTCAATGTTGACACAACTTTCGGACCGTTCCGTACAGTGCGCCTGAATGCCACAAATTCCGGTAATGACGGCTCTTTCCAAGTCACTGCTGCCGTCGACGAACAACAGGGCTCGCTCCGCGGTCGCTACCACTTTGATAGCATTCGTCATACCAAACTGGTACTCGACTTGGCCACCCCCTTTGAAGGTCTAAAATCCATTCATTCCAGTGCAGAGATCAGATTCCGCCCTGGTTCTCTGTCCACTGCCATGACCTTCCAAAACGATAAATTCCGTTACGTCAGTGAGCTCGAAGGTTCGTACGCCAACAATTATGAAGGAACTCTTCCCCCCACTGCCAGCATTCAACTAGTTCTCAAAAGTCCAGTTTACCGGTTCGAAAATCTGGTATCATCCTTTCAATATTCCGTTGGTCAAGAATCATCAGTTGGATTCACTTTTGAGCGAAATACTAAAAGAGAAATCAATGCTCAAGCATCCCTAGTTGATGGAGAATTCAACCTAACTCTCAATTCCACCACTGGACAGTTTCCTCTTGAGGCTTCTGTCAAAACTGCATTAAATCCGTTCATATTTTCTGCTGCAGTGGCAGCTGGCTCCGAATCCAATGTCTTCAAGCTTACTGTCAACGTGGACGGGGCCAGAGCAGGAGCAATTTCAGCGGAAACGCCACTTACTGGGTACGAAAATTTAAGCGCACAATGGAGCATTGAAGGCGACATTGCTGTGGGAAAAGCGCAAGGGAAATTCAACCTACCAAGGCTGGGTCAAAAATCATTGAAAACTACATGGAAGACTGAGGACTGGCAGTCAGCAAAATTGGAGATTCTCTATCAAGACGGAGTCGACCAACCTGAGAAGCGCTATGCTATTCAGTACGCTGTGAGTGGAAAGCAGAATGGTAATGGAAAAATTGGAGCCTCCATTGTTTACACTGCAGCTGGACAAGAGCAACAAGTGATGTTGACTACATCTATTAAACGTAACGACAACGCTGTTACCCTTGATGGAACCCTGAAAACCCCTTATCCAGCTCTTCGCGAAGCTTTATTTCATGGAAAAATAGTACTTGGTCATGAAACTTCGCTGGATCTGTCAGTTTCTCTTAACGAGAACGTCCAGCTCATCAGCAAAGTTATTGTTTCCGTCTCTCCTAAGGCAAGTAAGCTAAAATTAACATTCAGCGCGCCTGCCCTCGGTGAACCATTTTCGGTGAATGCTGCCTACGACGTCACGAAGCCAGAAAAGGTCATGGAAGTCTCATTTGTTCAAAACCAGTACCAAATTAGCGTCAGAACTGAAGCTAAAGTTCCCCAAAATTCCAATGAGATTGAGCTGCGCATGAGTGTGGATAGTAATGTTCCTCTTCTGCAGATTTCTGCATCCGGTAGTATGAAAGCCGGTTACCTCATTGATGCTGATGGTACTAGAAGATTAAGTGTCTCAGTGGATTCGGATACAACTGGAAAATGGGATGTTGCTGCAGCTTTAAGACCTACTTCTGACTTTTATGCTCTACTGCAAATCAACAGTCCACGTCCTGATATTATCAAATCCTCCAAAACGGAAATTGTTTACACTGGCAACATGCGTCAAGGAATCAGTAGCTATGCTTCATTCCAACTGGGTCAAGCTCCTGAGATCAAGGTTTCATTCTCCGTTTCCATGGAAAGAGTCGTCGCTGCTTTTACCTCCGGTTTCCCTGGCTACGAAGACATCTCTTTTGAAGCTAAATTTGAAACTTCTTCGGGTCATATCCACAAGCGGTTCCAAGTTCAAGCTAATGCAATGGGCGAAACTCTCCAGCTCAAAGGATTCTTCCATGTTCCTTCAAGATCCTCTTTCGCCTCGAACGGAGAATTGGAGCTGCGAAGCAGCTGGGATAACATTCCTAATGCGTCATTGCAGTTACAAATAAAGGAAGATGGAACTGGCACCGTTGAAGGTGTTTGGGGTCAGAGCAGACTTACCCTTCGTGCAAGTTTGCAGGGAGCCGGTAGACAGCCCTGGAGGAGACAAGGAACCACCAAAGTCAACGTGGAGGTCAACTCTGAAGAGTTTCTGGAAATGCAAGCCGCTCATTTTATCGGCAATAATATGTATTCATTGAATGTTACCGTTGGGGAAACTTATCAGCTTGATACGTTCCTTCAAACTGATGTGGAGAAAGTGGTGTCAGCCAGGGTTCAGTGGAACCAGGATCAGACTATTCAACTTTTTGGAAAAGCCGGGCTTGGACGCTTTGAGGTAAAACTTAACGTTAGCCTTCATAATGGTACAACTTTTTCGTTGTGGAGTAGATCTAATTCTTTATTGTTTATCGTAGTCATCAGTTAGCACCCCATGGACGAGCCCAATGGCAGCCAACGGCATGTACAACCTGTCCGACCGAGAACACTCAGCAAAGGGTTATTTTATTTATGGAGGGCAGCGATCAGCCTTGGAGGCAAATGCAGTCACAACTCCGGACGTCTTCGATTCTTCCATAAGTATTGACATACCTGCACTTCACCAAAAGTTTGACACTCGCATTAAGATTCGTCGAGTGAATGACAGCAAGATTCAGGGAAACATGGATGTCCAAATGGCTGACCGACGTTTATCAATTGAAGGAGAACTGGACAGTAAATCATCAGTCAAATCTGGCCGTCAGTTCCACGAGAAAAGCATCAAAGTTCAAATGACCTTGCCTAGTACGTCGTACCCAAAGGTCAGCACTGAGCTGACAATTCAGGTGCCCAAAAATGATCTATCCAGCTTGAAGCTCGATGCATCCTTGTCGCTCCCATCAGGCACATCCAAGGGCACATTTGGTTACGAAGTTCCTATTCATCCTGGTCATGGCATTGGTGTACAGATTAAGCTTGACAGTCCATATATTTCAAACCATCCTGTAGAATTTTCCGTCACCAAGGAAACGTCGGGTCCTTCTAAGTTCGACATGCGATTCCAGTATGAGCAAAATGACCTTCACCTGTCTTACGACACAACCCTGTCGAAATTGCACATGGCCATATTTGCTAACGTGCCCGAACTCTTTGAGGATCACAATCCAATCCGTATGGAACTGACAGGTGTTGGAAACTGGCCCAGTGAGCAAAGTCTCAAGATCAGCGGTTCCTGCTCCCAGTACACATTCAGTGCAGAAGGCGTTGTGGGTGTCCAGAGTGATGAAACCAATGCCCGATTCGTCCTTAATGTTCCAGTACTTCTCAGTGATCAGTATGAGCTTACGGCCAAGGTGCAAAAGAATGTCACCGGACACTATTTGGTAGACCTGACTGGTCTGAAAGGAATGAAGTCCGTGGAGCTCAGAGGAGAAATGACTTATGAAGTTGACAACATCGCTGCTTCAGGACGAGTCACTGGAACCCTAGGCAACCATTTCGCCCAAATCAAGAGCTACCAGATGGGAGAAAACCGCATTGTTGAAATCAATGGTGAATCCGCTGTTTTGCTGAAGGGCCGCCGATTCAAGGCAGAAGGAAAGTTCAAGCCTGTAGAAAATGGTTTCGAAGCTGAGATCACATGCCGAACGCGGTCTTCTACTCACTCAGCTAAAATTACTTCCGTTTTTACCCTTTCAAATGGAAGTGTAAGAGCCACTTTGGATTCTCCCACACTTGCTCCTTTTACTGCCAGTTCCGAATGGTCAGTTGATAGCAAATCCATTCAGGCTAAGCTAACCATTGAGGCTGGTGAAGACCTGCATCAAGCTGAAATGTTGGCAAACATTGAAGATCTTGAAGCTATGCTGCGTATTCAGTGCCCATTGTTATTATCTGAAGAATTTTCCATACACGGAAAGGCTGTTGTCAATGACAACGCTGTGGATTTCCTTGGAGATGCTAAAATGAATGGGGCTCAATGGAGGTTGGAAGGAATGACCAGATCCGAGAGCACCAGAAACATGGAAGTCAGATTGGAGCTAAGAACTCCGTTTGACGACTGGGAACGACTCACTTTTGCTGGAAAATCAAGTCCAGAGGAAATCCTCGCGGAGGTTTACACTCCGCTACCAAATTTCCCTAATGCGATGTTCCGAGCATCAGGATTCCCCGTCATGGCTTTGTACGAGAAACCAGATATCACACTATTGGATAATACCCGCCCTATCATCGTGGTAGGACTTCCATGGGTAAATTACACCATTTCTGGTAAGTTACTTTTGAAAAAAAATCAAAAACAAGTCCTTATTCCCTACCGCCATTGTGATTTCCTTTAATATTGTAAATAAAGGAGTACTGAAGGTACCTCAGAAGGGAGTTCCTGGGGAATTCGGTGCTACGATTGAATATGGAAACCCAAGACAGACGACCAAAAAACGATACGAAGCCTTGGTCCAAGTCCCATCGCTGGAAGACTTTGGCTGGCGTATGGAAAACCCTGTGAAGGTGCACATGAGTATCCGTATGCCTAAATCTGTAAACATTCAATGGGAGATGGGTGGCCGCCTGCAATGGAAGACATGGGCTGAGTTGAATGTAATGGGTGAACTGAACGGTCAAAAAGTGGAACTTGAAAGCGAAGTCCGTAATGAGCAAGGAAATAGAAGACTGTCAGTTACCTTGACTACTCCATTCCAAGGGTATGAGAGGTACGTAGCCTCCTTGCGTTTAGAGAACTACCAAGAGATTGGTAGAGGCCGCACCATCCTCGTCGAACTTCAGAAACCTGAATGGGAGAACCCAATCCGCATGGAAATCGATTATCGTTACCGCTTCAACGGCCTAGCTGATATGGATGCTGAAATCACTATTGCTGCTCCCCGTTTTGTTATTGACTTCCCACCACTGTCCATGCAACTACGAAGTACCTTCCGTGGAGGACAGTATAACGGCGCGATTGAAGGAAGTTGGAAAGAGATGCGACCCTCACTCAAAATCGAGGCTGGTATGTCAGATGATAGTGTATTTGCTTCGGTAGAGGGCATTGCTTCTACTTACCAGGCCAAGGGTAGCATCAACCTTGCTCGACAGGGAGATGACGCTACACTCACCACTGAAGTTCAATATGGCAAC
>JAQFYD010000939.1:0-14343 GCA_034694225.1 Bourletiella hortensis
AACAAGTAGTAAAGGATACGATTATTCTTTAAGTTTGAACCAGAATAAATCTTGAACAAAAATATTTTTGAAAAAAATTTTAATCAAAATGGGCATTTTAAAGCATAAAGAATCGATTGGGGTTTGTTTCAAAGTCGCATATTTTCTTTAGAAGTTAAAGAATAAATTTGCATGAAAAGCATATTTTTCGTTTCAACAGTTTATCTCAATTGAAAAAGATAGATTGAATATATTTTGTTGATTTAATGTATAATACGAAGTATTGATCTATTAGTGATATGGATTTAAAGCCCCAATTCTGTATTTTTGTTACTTTTCAATAAAACATGGTTTTCAAGCCAAAAAAGTGAAAGAAACAGAAATTTCTGAAAAAATGAAATAATGTTTTAATTTTCGGAAAATTTTAAACTCTATTATTTTAGAATTTTTGTTATAATATTTTATTATTCAGGCTCCATTTTTATCAAAAGCAGGTTTGTACTTATCGTTTGATGGATTTGATTAAAAAATCATGTAGTTTTTAATATCTTGCTATATATTTAGTATGCATTATTTTGAAATGGTATTTTATAAACCAACAAATTATATATTTCAAACTAACTAGGGTCACAAATATGGACTTTAAATGTGGCTTCAAGAATTAAAGTTGATATTTTTAAAAAACAAAACCATATTTGGAATCGTAGTTGTTAAAAGAATATCATGATACTTTTGATTTTTTATTTGAGGTAAAAGCTCACGAGTCGGGGGGTCAAATGTATATCATTTTAAATTGATTTGTAGACAAGGATTAGATTATTATTTAAGTACAAACATTATCAAAACTTAAGCATGAATATTTTCAACATAATATAAGTCAAGAGGTGGATTTACAGTATAAACAATCGATTAATTAAGGTCGTATATTTTCTTTAAAGGTCAAATCATGAATTTAAGTGAGAAGTATCGGATTTATCGTATAGTAAGGCCTCCCCCCCATAAAGTAAGACCGGTCTTATTTTTCTTGCTTGAAATTCATTGCTAAAATATGGTTTTATAAAAACTAATTATTCCATTCATTTATTCAGCAATACTGTATATTTTTGTAATTAATTAAATAAATTTTTACATTTTAAATTCTTATCTAACACTTGATTCAAAACATGCAATCAAGAGAATTAAATAAGACTGGTCTTATTATTTTTTATTAAATTTCTAATATATATTTGACCTGTTGTATTTTTAATACTAGTATTGAATAAAATTGAACAATTGATTTAAAAAACCTAAATACATCGTTTTTATATTAATTTATAACAGATAAAATCATCATTTTATCCTGTTAAAAATCTGAAACCAGTCTTACTTTAGGTTGTTGAATTTTAATTCAAATTTACACATATTTTGATAGTAACAGCTTATTTAATTTGTTTTTATTCTTGTTAATAATTATTTGAAATAATTTTTTAAAAAATTTTATTTTACAGCTTGATAAATTGAATCTTGTATAAAACGTGATTAATAGTAATATTTACGTAATGTTTTAGTTTAAATTTGAATAAAAATCCACAAAAAATTATAAAATCAATTTTTTTATTATGTTTATTCATATTATGAGTTCAATAAACCCTATCTAAACACCTTTTATATATTTTTCTCACATTTTAATATGAATCAAGAAATTACAAAAACAAATTTATTTTGTCTTCAAAAAACCCTATTTTAATTTTTATTCACTGAATTTATTCTTTGTAATTGTATATTTACATTAGTATGCTTATTTGTTATTTTTTATTTATAGGTCTTACTTTTTTCTCTTGACATTGAATTTTCATAAAAAATTATTTATTTTGGTGGTCTTACTTTTCGATAAATCCGGTATATTTTTCAATTTAAAAGTTTATCTCGATTAAAAAAGACAAATTGAATTCAGATATGTAATTTAATGAACCATTTGGTGTATTTTAGAATTAAAAATATCTATAGAATATTTTCAGAACGATAATATTATTTATTTTTAACACAACATAATATTTTAAACAAAAAACGTGGAAGAGTTTAAATTTTAGATAAAATGAAAAAAGATTTAATTTTCCGAAAATCAACCACTATTTTGGAGCTATTTAAAATCCAAAATCATCAAATGCTTGTAAATATTATTTAACATGTATTAAGGCTGTATACAATTTTCCTCAAACCCATGTTAAGATTTCAAAGTTTAAATGCAATAACATTTTATGATTTATATCAAAAACTCTAATATAAAATAGAACAATTATTTATTTAACTTTTAATATTTTTTTCACAGAATTGATCTAAAACTAAAAGATTGAATAAAAAATGACAATATTTTTTGTGGTAAAACAAGTTTATTGAAAAGTTGAAATAAAAAATGGGAATATTAATATGATATTTTACCATAAATGGAATAATAGTAAAATATTATATATTAAGCCATAATTAGCTTTTATTTGTTGATTTAATATTTTTAATAAGTTATTAATTAGAACATCAGAACTTGTGGATTTTCATCTTGGTATATTGAATCATATGATTTTATTTAAAGATTAAGAGATATAGAATTAAACAATATATTTTCATATATCACAATTTTTTGTTCTTAATAAAGAAATACAAACACTTTAATATAAACAAATGTAAATTTACTATTTTAAAATACTTTAAATGGAAAACAAGCATTCTCAAAAACTTTATATAAAAATAATATACTAATTTAATATATAAATGATTAAATTATTATTTTTGACATGTATTAATTCTCAAGCAGCAAATCCATCTCATCAACAAGCTGAAAATACTCATACTTGTATGGAAACTTGTATAAAAGAAAATAGATTTACTAATGATTGTCAAACTAAATGTATAAATGACAATTATCTTGCTCCTAATACAGAAGTACCCCAATCTAATTCTACACCATTAACTATGGATGCTTCAACTATTGGAAATAGTAGTATGTCACCTTCTATGTCAATGGGATCAAATCAAATAGTCCCTACAAGTAATGGACCAGTGGGATCAAAAATGATGGCAAGTCAAGTATCAGGTAAAAGTAGTGGATCAAAATCTATATCATCAATGAGTTCAAGTTCAAATACAATCTATTCAATCTCAATTATATTATTATTTTTATAATAAAAAATATAAAAAATTTATTTTAAATCTGAAATAAATTTTTTTGTATTTGGACTATTCTTAATTATACCATCATCAACTGCTTTCATTATTTTATCTAATATTTCCTTTTTTTCTTTTTTATTTGAATCATCATTAACCCCTTTATTTTTCACGCCATTACTTTTAACTGCTTTAGCTTTTGATTTAGTTGCTTTTTTATTAGTGGTTTTACTTCCTACACCGTTCGATTTGCTTGGACTTTTATTAACCTTTTTTGTTGTAGCACTTTTTGTTTTAGTTGTACTTTTAGAAACACCTTTAAAAATATTAGTTTTAATATTACCATTTGTTTTACTACTTTTTGCATTACTAGTTTTGGTTTTACTTGGTTTTTTGGTTGTGGATTTTGATGTTGATTTTTTGGAAATTGGTTTACTTGATTTTTTAGGTTTTGCTGCTTTTTTATTACTCTTGGTTACCATTAATTTTTTATCTTTTTTAATTCAATTTATGTAATTTATATATCCTTTTTAAGTAATTTAAGGGGTTATTAAGGGTTACGTAATACTACCATTTTGTTAATGATTTAAAAATTACATATAAGTGATTTTAATTAAACCTCCTGATAATTGGAATCTTTGTTTATTATTCATTATATCCATGATTAATTATCATGTAAAACATTTTAATTTTCTCACGAGATTTTATAAATTATTTAGTAGTTGATCTTCAAGCTATTATAAATTCTTTACAGTTTAATTTAATTGAGCTATTCAACATAAAAAATTATTACATTTATTTAAATGCTTTATTAATTATTACAACTTTTTTACTCAATCATTACAACTTTTGCTCACATATTTAAACAATCAGCACATTTTTGTTCTGATAATACTACCTCCATTTCAAAATAGAGATCGATTATCGTTTTTATTAAAAAAATAAATCAACAATTTAATTTTTTGAATAAATTAAAATCTATTAATATACTTTTAATATATTTAAATATTATGATCTGTTAAATTTATATTTTACTGTTTTTTGATTATTTTTATTTAACTTTTTGGTGTTTGAAACACCTTTAAAAATCAAGTGTTTGATGATTTGATAAAATTAGATCATTTTGAATTTAAAATTCATCATTTAATTTAAATTATATGAAACTATCAACCAATTTTAAAGTATATTTAACCTTCAATGCGACCTCTATTTTGAAATGGAGGTAGTACTATTTTCCGAAACCAGTATTTGCATTTGATATTTCTTTATAAAATAACAACCTTTATAGTTGAAATTAAACTATTTCTGTAATAGATTTGTTTAATTGGGAATGACTTTTTATTGAACAAATAATAAAGAAGAAAAGGTAAAAAAGCTTTTATAATTTATTTAATAACTACAGTCTTTCGCTGTTTATATAAAAAATTTTAAACTGATCTTGTGAAAACAGCCTGTCAAATGATATATTTTAGTTATCTAAATTTATTAAATTTTTATATTATTTTGTCCTTATTTTCACTTATAAACACAATTTTTAAAAATATACACGCGATATACTCAAAAACCCTTTCAAAACTTTTGCCAAATCAGTTGGGAAAGACTATAGTAAAATAAATATATCATGTTGTAGATGAAAATTAAGGATATTGTATAGAAAAAATATTCAAGCCCTTTTCATTTTGTAGCCACAGGAAAGTGATTTACAAAATATTCCATAATATATTTGGTATTTTGAGCTAAATATTTTGAAATATACAGCTGAAAAATGCTCTAAATTTTGAACACTACTGCATATCAAAAATTATTATAGAATAAAGAGTTTAAAGAAATAGGTCAAATTGAAATTCATACAATAATTAGACTAAGAAACAAAGTGTTTGACTAAATTTTTATAAAAAGTGTTTACTAGTTTTTGAGATATATAAAACAGTGTATATAATAAATACTAATAATCTGGTTAACAATATAAATCAACCAAATAATACTTTCAAATCTTAGAAATCAATAAACACCATATTTTTTATAGTTAACTTTCTAATATTTTTAAATTCACATTGCATATCTTTTAACTATATTTCAATGAAATCGCAACAAAAAACAAATACACATTCTTCAAAATAGCTTGTAGCCAAATTGAAGTTTATATTTTAATAGTGATTATATAAATCTTTTGTATCAATTTACCTCTTTTTGACTACATAGAGATACTTTAAACCCGATTTTTTCATCAAAATTCCGAGGAAAAGCTTATAACATGAAATTTTAACCTTTCTGTAAAAAGCAACAATTTGGATATTATTAAACAAGTTTTTTGTAGTTTGTTTTATTATACGCGTTACTTAAAAACTTCTTAATACTGTTATATCTGTAGTGTTACGTTTTTTAAATTTCTTATAAATTTTGATGAAGCAATAACTATAGATGTATACAAAAACGCTTAACTTAGGGTATTCTGTTAGTATTTGTTTTATTTTTAAATCTACTTAAGTCAATTTTAATTAACAAGCTATCAATAAATGATATATTTTTATCATATCAAGGAGTTTTTAAATATATTCAAATACTTCAAAGATCTTATTTTTCAAAATTAAATAAAGTAAAGAATTATATTGGCAATTTAAAAAATTATTAAGGTCAATACTCTATATCTCTTTTATTTTTTTAAAATCTGGAAATAGTAAATACTTTTTTATTGACACAAAATTTGAAGATATTGAATTTTAAGAATTGATTTGAATGAAAATGTGTATTGCTGTTGTACTATGAGTTTGTTGGTTGTAGTAAATATAGAATCAAATCATAAACATTATTATTTTCTAGCTATTTATTTTACTACGCAAAAAATATACATTATTGTATGAGATTTAAAATTTATTTATAGGTTTAAAATAGATTCAAGACATTTTAATCTCTTTATTAAAAACTAAAACATGTTCTTTTAAGCCTATATAAATTTCATCAATGTTAATTATTATTGTAAAAATGAAACAATTTATTAAAAGTTATTTGAAACAACAGTTTCAGAAAGAGATCTATCAACAGAATTAGAATTAATAGAGTTTTTTCTAAAGAATTCTGTTACAGGAGTAGATGCTTTTTCATTCAAGTTACTAACAGAAGAATTATTACAATTTAAAGATAATGTATTCGAAGTGCTTTCGCTGTTTTTGTTTCTTCCTAATAAGAACCCAACAGGATTTCTTTTCTTTGGTTTTATTTCATTATCTATATTATGGCTTGGTTCAAAATTAACGCTTTTAGAAGACATAACAGGTGACATGTTGGATACATCATTTATGATATTTGATTTTGGTCTAGATAACAAGCCTCCTGCCCATTTTTTAGCCAAACCTACTCTGTTTTTAACAGTTCTCTTTGCCATATTTAAATTAAATTTTGCAGAATTCTTCATTACATATAAAACTAAACAATTTACAGCCAATAAAATAATCAAAAACAAGTCAAAAGAACAATATCTTACAACAAGTGTATACAATATTACTATCATTACTATTTTCCTTCTATTTTTTACTTTTTGTACTAATTGTAAATATTGAAAACTTTTCTTTTTATCTGAAATTGGATAACTTAACATTATTATTGGGAAATTAAATATTGTTTCTGGTGATTCTGAGTTAAATACCAACTCTGTTAGTTTCTTAAAATATTCAAGCCAGTTATTCTCATCTGTAATTTTTATATTAGTTTCTTCGTCAGAAGATAAGATTATTACATCTTTCTTTTTGTCATCATTGTTTATTGATGAGTTTTCTGAATTGCTTATAGTTTCTTCATCCTCTGAACTATATTCTTCAATATTGTCTTCTTTATCATTACTAGGAAAATGCATATAATAGTTTCTTATTTTTTTAACAAGTAGTTTACCAGTTATTTTACCATAAAAAGTTTTTAAAAATGCATTAATTAAAAAGTCATAATGTTCTAATATTATTGTATATGATTTTGAGTGAGCTATTATATAATTTGGAAAATGTCTAGTTATTATTCTATAATTTTCCAAGTTGTTTTCTTTTTGTATTGAAAAATGTGTTGATTGTTCTATATTTTTCCATTTGTTTCTCGATAATGTTCCGATTTTATTAGGTTGTATCCACATATTTATTATCTATTTAGATTTCCTTATTTATATAAATTTTGGTGGTTGAAAATTAAAGATTATCAAAATATAAATTACAAGATATTTAATGTATAATTTATCATGATTGATGATCATTCAATTTTGAAACAATATATACCCCTATTACATTTGTTTTTAAATGAATATGTAAATCAATTATGGATACTCCATTACTAATTTAATAAATGTTTTATAATTATATCCTTAAATAAAATCCTTATTGGTATAATTTCCCTATAAATCATTTATATGATTATACATTAAAAATGTTTCAAAATGTAAATATTTAAATGGTAAATTTTATTGATGTTTGTTTCAAATTCAGAATTTTATGCAGTACTAATTAAAAAGTTAATCGGTAACCCATATACGATTCAATGTTTGTGAAAATCTTAAAAAACCCTTATTAGAATACATCTTGGTTTTTATTTAAAAAATTGAAAATGCATTGGTTCTTACCAAGTTTAATATTTAATCTTCAACTGAATTAAAGAAACACTTAAAATTTAATTGTTTATAATAAATTATAGTTTACTTTCTAAATCAAATAAGCAAATTTAGCCAAGATACTCTTAGGTAACATTCTTGGCTTAAAAACAAATAAAAGTTATTCAATAGAGACATATCATTAATATATAAATATACATAGTAAAACTTTTAGATAATTTTTGGACTATTATTTTTAAGCTATCAATTGTCACTCTATTTTATAATTGATATATGATGAAACATTGTATATTTTGAAAATATGTGTTTATAATTTCTAAATACTGTATATTTTAAGTTGAAATTTCTTATTTTTCTTTATTCCAGATGTTACAAGTTGAGCTTGAAATCGTGATAGATGAGATTTGCACATTTCTAAATATTCACATATATCTTTTTTATTTGCTAATATTATTTTATAGCTTAAAAAGAAAGACTTGTGCCTAATTTTCATGCTTCTTCACATATTTGCACCTGTGGTTATAAATAAAGACCTTGTTTTTATCTAAGGGTAAGATGTAAATACTTATAAAATCATATTTTCAGTGTTTCTGTAATGTTTCTTTCAATGAAGATTTTTCTGATATTAGTCATAATGACTTTTGACAATCTTGTTTTTTGATACGCATCTGTCGATTTTTTCTAACTTTTATTGGGTCCTACATATAAACTACAGTATTTAACGGGTTATCTGTGCAAAAAACTTAGAAGTATCTTGCGAAAAATAGCCTGTCAAATGAAAGATTTCAATTTTTTTGATTTACTTTACTTGTCGCTATCCCACAATGTCCTTATTTTCTTTTATAAATACATTTCTTCTGAAAATTCAGATAGTGGCTTAAAAAAAAGAAAATTAAGATAAGATCTGTTAAAAAAGCCTCACTGAATTTTTGTGCAAATAACCCATGAATACCATAATTAATTAAGCTTGAATTCCATCTATTTACAACTATTTAATCATGTTAATTAAAGAGTCTGAATAAAATATAGATAAGAAAAAAATTATGAAAAATATAGATAAGGATTTAACATATAACTAAAATGAGAAACCTATCATTCCTATTAAAACTGTTTATGAATGGTTTTCTTAGATTGTAATTTAGGCCATGTCTAATGTAAGCAATGAGTCAACTCTTTTACAACTGATGATTATTTCCACATTTAACTAAAAAATCTTGCATTGTGTTTTGTTTCTCATAAGAAAAAATAGATTCGATAATCTATAAATTCTATATTGTATAATTTCAAAAAAATCGAAATAAGGTTTTTAGGAATACTTTCATTAGTTTTTATGGAAATGCTTTTTCAGAAATTTTTGGCAATATATTGAGTTATTCATAAATAAAAGTAAAAGTTAGTTGCTTTTTTGTTTTTAAGGTATAACTCTCACTTAAAAATCATATATTAGTTGAAAGATACGACAATGCATACATTTTGATACTTTTATAAATATGATACGTTTATAATACCATTTTAGATTATATTGTACATAAACTTTCTATTTTTAAGCTATAGAATCAAGAAAATGTAGTCAAAGAGACTAAGTTTATTCAAATTAATTAAATGATCATAAATCCTTAAGTATTAGCTCTCCTTATTTGATGTTGGGACCGATGATCAAATTATTACAAATTAATAATTAGACTAAGCAACTATAAAAGTAAATATGTGAAGAGGATTTTTTATTATAAAATCGGTATAATATCTAAATATAAACCTTTGTAATAAGAATCTTTAAGCTATAGATAAATGATTTCAAGATTTAAGTTATACTTTCCCCAATATTTTTTCATACAATTACATATTCGCTTCGCTGAGTCTTATAGTTGGGATTTACATTAATTTAAAGCTTAGTATTATGGCACCCCTATCTATTCTTAAAGTTATCGATATGTATATTTTGAGTAAAGTTGATGAATATAAAGACTTACATGTACTCAGATCTTACTTTCTAGGGTTAAATATAAGATTCAGTCATATTTACTGGTTAGCTTTAGGTATAAAAACTAAGGTATTATCACTTTATGCTTTTCAAGTTGAAAAGGCAAAAGGACTTGATTTGGTTTTATACGCATTTATGACCTAATATTTAAGTTTTTTAAAAAATAAATTCTATTTATTTAAGGATTTTTTTCTAGAAATTCTTTGGCTTCATTAATTTTAGCAGCAATATAAGGAGAGCCGCCCCTATCTGGATGATTTAATAACATGATAGTACGATGAGCTTTTTTTATATCATCTTTTTTAAAATTATTACTAAATATTAAATAAATAAAACTTTAAACTTAAAATCAATTTAGCTTCTTGATAATCCATTTTGGATAAGAAACCACCTTTTAAATATTGATTGCTTAATTTCGAAGCACCTAAAATACCATTTTTTCTTAAATATTTCAAACCTACAGCGGTAGCAAACAATCCAGTACCAACCAAAATAGCAGTAGCCTTAAAATTTAATCAAATTTTTACCATTTAAAAATTTTAAATTTAAATGCCTAAGTATTATTGTGATTATTGTGATATATTTTTAACTCATGATTCTTTAAGTGTAAGAAGATCTCATAATGGAGGTTGGAAACATATATCTGCTGTAAGAAATTATTATACTGAAATAAGTCAAACTCAAGCTGCTCCTATTTTAGAAGCTATCAATCAAGCATATGCTGCGGCTGCTTTTATGGGAAGACCTCCTATGCCTATGATGCCTAGGCCCATGCCTGGAATGGGAATGCCATTCCCTCCTCCTAATATGATGGGAAATATGCTTCCTCCAGGAATGCATCCTCCAGCTATTTCTGGCAATAATCAAATCAGTAGACCTCCTCCACCTCCTATTCAAAATCATAATGAAAATGTAGTTAGACCTGCAAATTAAAAGTATTTATTCAAAATATTTTGGACTATTTTTCAATAAACTTAAAACTTTATTATACCATTCTTCAAATGCTTTGTATGGAACATATTGAATATTATCTTGTGGATTATTTATTATATCTTTATAGCTTATAATATAAGATGATATAAAATTAAATAAGTTTGTTAATAGTTTATCTGTTATTGATTTGCATGTATTATTATTTGATTTGCTTATTTGTAATTGTTGAAATTGAGGTTGAATATTAATCAATGGTTCTATACTTATACCAAGTTTGATTATTCCTTCTAAATTTTTACAATTTAGTTTGAATATTGCACTTGGTTTATCATTAGTCAATCTAACTCATTAATTATTAAATACATTCCTAAGAATTCCCAATTTTTACTTGGTAATAAGAAATATATTGTTGCACCATATTCTTTTTCAAACGCTTGTTGCCCTGTTAAAAATACTACTATATGATTGACTGAACTGGACTCTGGTATATCAAATGAATATTTGTTATTATCAACTTGTACTAAATTGGTTTGTACCTATTAAATATAAATATATTATTACTAATCTTCCTGCTACAATACATCCAAACATTTTGAACTTTCTCTGAAATTTAAAATTTTTAAAATGAATGCATTTTATACATTTAAATGATTAAAACAATAGAAGTGCAACAGGTTTATACATTATATATACATCCTTTTACAAATTTGGATATAAACATAAATATAAAATATATAATAGAAACTAACAAAGAAGTCAAGACAAATCTTTTATATTCAAATTATATTTTACCAAGATTACCTTTGAAATTAAATATGTCTATATATGTTAATGATATTAAAGTTGATTTAAATGATTATTTGTTTCTCAACTTCTTTATTAATCCTTGGCTTGACAAAAATCTTTATAAAGAAACAACAATAAAAAACATCAAACTTAAAGATACTTATTTAGAATTGTACAGCATAGAAAGAGAATGCTTTGTATGCAATGAAAACCATCTCAACGAAATTATAATAAAGATGTCTTGGCTTACTGATTTAAATGTTTATAATATTGTCACAGAGACACACTTCTTGATTTCAACTTATTTGATCAATAAAGAAATATATTTAATAATTATTAAAAAAATATTATTTTATTTGGAATCAAGTTTTCCTTTAATATTCTCTGCAAGTTTTTACAATTACATACAAGATTTTTTTGTTTCTATCAATAATATTTCAAGTTCAGTATTAAATGTTTTTAATAGATCAAAATCATTGCAAATACAAAATCAACTAGACTTATTGTTAAATAATAATTACAATTTAGAAACATTGAATGAAAAAATATTTGAACATGTATTGTTAAATAAGAAATCATTTGTATTTAAAAAAACTAATCAAATAAGTTTAAAGAAAAATCAGTACCATAAATTAAATATAAATGATTACAAGTCAGTTGAATTACTAAGCATGGATACAGACGATAATACGAGCACATTAAAACTTGATTAAATATCGTCAAAATCAATTATTTTGTATTATTTTTTAAATATTTAAAACTTACACAAATGCAATAGCATAATTTAACGCAATTTTATTAATTATATAAAAACGAACAATAAAAAATTAATTTTGTCTATATTGTAAATAATTTGCATCTTCATTATTTAAGTACACTTCAAATTGTCTTTATAAAATTGTTACTACAGCAATCTCTCCCAAACTGGTAACCTCTAAACTGAGAAAAGGCCGAACAGAAAAAAATAACTTGTTATTTCTCAAAACGTAATACATAAACAATATTTAAATGCATTAAAATATACCTCCAATATATGTGATAATTTATATATACTAAATATATCTAGTTTGTTACTTTTTCACCATATTTTGATAATTTGATTTTTTCTCTCACCCCTTCACAATACAATAAAAATTAAATCGAAATCATTTACCGTATTTAACGTGTTTTCTGCGCAAAAAATGTACATCACGTGTGCGCAGAAAACGCGTAAAAATTCACAATTTATAGGTTTTCTGCGCAAAATCTTAAATCGATTTCAATTTAATTTTTGTTTCAGATTGAAATCAAAATTGTTAATCTATTGATATTTATTGTATTGTAACACTTTATTATTATTAATTTAGTATCAAAAGATACCTCCCAAATATTTTTATCAATTTCTTAAGCTTATTATTGAAATTAATAAAATTTTGGTTAGTATGCACATTTTTCTAAGAATATACATCACGTGTGAGCAGAAAACGCGTTAAATACGGTAATTATACAGATTATTACACCCTCAAATTAAAAAATAAAGTATTCCCTGGTTAAAAAAATAAAAAACTTAAAACAGAATTTTAAAATTTATAAGACTATTTTCAGTAAGGATAATTAAATTGTTTCATTTCTGTTTTATGTTTATTATCAAAACAATTTTATTAGCTTGAAATCATTATCATATACTTTATATGCTAGATGGCTTAACAACTAAAAAAGCATTGCCGCCATATATCGAGTTAGAATATGAATAAAATATTATATATATTTATGACTATTATATTTAAAACTTATGTGCTATTTTGCTGATTGAGTTATTTTATCTAATATATTTGCATTATATTTTACCCTCCCAAAGTGAGAATCCTCAGTTGGAGAGGTGGTTTTAGTCATCTGAAACACATTTCGAAATTATGAGTTTGGGAGGGATAACTGTAATAATTAATTTTAATTTTTTATTCTTTAATTAATATCTATTATATATTTTCCAATTCCAATAATGTAAGGAGGGAACTTTTAACATTGTTTTAAAGAAAGTATTTGAACTCTCTGAAAAATTTAGCATTTATTGATACATCGCATGGCTATAATTAAATGTTTTTAAATTTTTTTGTATTTTTCTTAAATGTATTTAGTTTAAATATTATAATGACTGACATTAGTAGGTCGTTGATTCAATTCCTGTTTTACCCATTGGCCAAAAATCAAAGAGTGAGTTCATACTTATAACTGTATAATTGAATACCATCAGCTTTCAGTTTAAGCTTGATATGTTGTTTTTGGCCGGTTATTTTTATTTTTGACACTGCTTTGGTAGCTACAATCCTTCTGATTTTTAATTTGTTCGTGTTTAAGAATTTAGTGCTAACATAATAATTGTCTTCGTTTTTATCTGATTCTTAATGTAAAAAAATGTTTTTGGTTTCAAATTCAAGTCGTATTAGTTTGATGGGTTTTCAAATATGACAGTTTCCATTTTAAAAAGATAGTTTTTTATCGGAAATTTATTAAATAGCCAAAAATAAAATTAGAAGATTTGTTTAACTTAAAAATAATATATATAACGCTTTTGTACTACTTTTGTAAAAACTGGATGATTTTTATTTATATTATCATTTTTAATCGATAATAATTAAACCCTGAATACCAGGGGTGGGAAATAATCGATTTTAAATTAATTGTTCTACAAAATCAATTAAAAATTAATTAATCTGTAAACACTCAATTAAAAATTTATTAATCTGTAAACACTTAATTAAAAATTAATTAATCTGCAAACACAATTAAAAATTAATTAATCTGCAAACACTTAATTAAAAATTAAATAATTACAAAAAATCAATTAAAAATTAATTAATTACATACATATCTGTTAAATCTGGGCGAATTTTAATAATTTTTAGATTTTTTTACTTGAAAGAGGCAAAATGTCCCATTCATGATGTATTTTATTACTTAAAAT
>JAQFYD010000940.1:0-14341 GCA_034694225.1 Bourletiella hortensis
GCAGCCACTTCCGTTTTACTGTTTTTCTCTGTGTCCACTTATTAGCTTCTTTCAAGTGCTCAAGTTTTCTTCTTCTCCTACTTGGTCCACCAGGTCATCGTCTTCTTGCTCTTATCATCATGATGGCCATCCTCACCAACATCATCATCATGAATCTCTTCCGATTTATCGCGCTTGACTCAACTTATATACGAACTGCCAGCCGCCTTATACTCAACCATGCTCATCATGTGCCCTCACTTTACACACAGGCGCGCTTCCTTTCTGTCTTCACTACTATCATCATCATAATTTTTACCATCCGCGAACGAGGCTTCTCTGCTGCGTAGATGTGAACTAAAAGTTGAAGAGAAAAAAACTGGAGCAATGGGCGGCGGTTGCTCATAAGCTACAAGATTTTATGAACTTTCTCTCCAAGTAGTCTATCTTGTCTTACTGTGGCACAGAGGCAGACGGGACTGTACAGACAGACACGTAATTACAGCATGAGGGTACTTATGTATGTTATAGCACGGCGTGTAGCTATGTAGCTATGTCTTCTTGAAGGAGGCGCAGAATGTCAGAGATTAATTGCAAGCTGTATAGGTAGTTGGAATTGTTGACAGTCAGGGATCTAATTTGTTAAGATTGATTGATTAAATGGATACATATGCGTACGTGCCCTTTGAGCAGGCATTATTATTAGTGGAGGAAGTGGAATGTGAATGAGTTATTTTGATATTAATTTATGATGGATGTTGGAGTAGTGCTATGTTGCTACTAGGGAGGGAGGATAGGCCACTGCCGTAGAGCATAAGATGATACAACAGACAGACAGACAGACACGTATATCAACTCGTTTTTGAAGAGGTACATTTATATGCATTCAATCCCTTGTCCATTCAATTTCTTTCCTGTCCATTTTACAGAATTGAAATGGCTTAAAAGATGGACAGGAAGTAAGTTGACGGATGTTACTGTCGTCCTTACTTGTAGTTGACGGACGTTTTTTTTATACTTGATGTTGTTGTTGTTCCTCCTCTTCTTCTTCTTCTTCTATTTCTCTTCTGCTCATGTCCCTTGTTGTGCACCATTTTTTTTACTCCATACTAGATATCCCTGCGGTTCACTCCGTTGTAATAGTGCACTACGTAAGTTTTCTATATAGGGGACGCGTCTCATCCATTTATGATGGTCATTCTTGTTGTTGTGAGTACTTAACGGGTTATCTTAGTCAAAGAATCAATATAGGATCGATGATGGGAACCCGCAGGGGCGTCACTCACTCTTCAAGACTTGTTATACAAAAGGGCTACAATAATGGTACTGACTACTGCATTCATAGTATACCTATGTACACCACGCGTACTCACGTAAGACACGCATAAATGCTGCTGCTACATTCACTCACTCAAGGAACCTTATCGCTGCATATTCAGAGTGAATAAAATTGATAAAAAGTATAGTAGTAGAAGCAAGTTTGCCGCAAGGGAAGTAAGTAACTACTACTATAGGAGTAGATGGAGGAAGAAGAAAACGGAAAAGAAGAAGTAAAAGCAGCAGAAAGAGGAGCAGAGTCTCTGGAGTATGCACTTGAACGAGACAAGCTGACTCCTTTTATGTTAGTCGAATGGCTAAAAGCAAAAGAGGAAAGTGAGAGAGAGAGAGAGAAAGACACCTATAAAACTGTCTAGTCATTCCACGTCAATACTGAAAAGGTGTGTATTATGTGAGTCTACACTTTATATTGGTGAGCAAGAGTGAGGGAGAAGCTTGGCATAAAATTTGATGACGAAGTGTGATGTGATGATGATGAAGACGAAAAATGGAGGAAGTGCAAGACGCTTCTTCTTCTGTAGATTTTCAATGATGATGATGTGCACCCGCTCTTTGCTATTTTTTCCCCAACTTGCTCTCTCTCTCTCTATCTATCTCTCTGTCTCAATCCATTTTCTCTCATCCTTTTTAATCTAGATGAGTTTCCGTTTAAGAATTAATTTCCGAGTGGATCCTGTCTCCCTTTCTCTCCATCTCATCTTCTTGTAACTTGAACATATTTTCAAGGTGTGTGGCGGCACTTTTTGCCCTACAAACCTTCTACGCCTCCCTGGCTCTCTATCGCTCCTCGTATCTACACATTTTACTGTCATCAATTCACCTATAGCTGTACAAAAGCCATCGCTTCCATTTAGTTCGTATAAGATAACAAGCTTTAGTATATATCACATGTCTCATATATATGTAAAGGCTTTTAAGACTTGTTCATTCTCTGTCGCTTCCACTTCTGTTGCTGCTGCTACTACTTCTTCTACTAAAAACAACTTTATCTTCCTTCCGGATCCGAAAGTCATTGTAAGTTTTTAAGTACATCAACATGCTACTCCGTCATTTTAGTAGGAAGAAGCAGTCCTTTGAAAAGTTAAAGTCAGACAAAGGAACAAATGACACGAGCAGATGGAAACTTTCACCCACTCTGAGTGTAGTCAGAATATGACATGATCATTATCATCATCATCATCATTGTCGTCATCGTCTTCTTGTTATTCTTTGAATAATATTTGAGGATACAAAAAAAACCATGATGAGGATGTACTACATCTGTACTAATGACACAAGTGCATTTGAGCAGAACAATACTGCCCTAATTGCTCCCACATAACTACACATTTATTACGGGTGCATATGCACGTAATTATAGTGTACTTTATCATAGGACTATATTAATGCATAAAAATACCTTAAATCCATGTTGCTCAAGTGGATGTATACGGGAAGGCGGACTAAAAGGGGAGCAGGCAGCAGTGCTTTAGTTCACTTAATCCCATGTATCCGGTTGGGTCGGCAGTAGTAGTGCACATTCATATTTAAAATAACAATGCTCATCTCGGCTCCCTTCCTTTGAGCTAGTTCTGTTCCTTTGCTGCAGTGTGATGATGATGATGCATTCATGGAACTGATTGCATAAGGGCTGCTGCTGCTACTGCTTCTGTTGCAATATGGCAGTAGTGTAGTATTGAAATAGCTTCTACTGGCCTCTGCCATGGATTCCTGCAATAAAGTGAATATATATGTGTGAGAGACAGTAGTAGTGGTAGTAATGTTGTAAAAGCGTTCCAGTTGTGTTTTTTCAACCTTTTTACAGTTTCCTCGCCCTTATATTATTCCTTCTGTTGACGACTGGTTTTAGCGTGCTGTATGTGTGTGTGAGAGAGTGTATGCGTCTGTCTAAATTTGTGTGTGTTTGCATGTTGTAATAACTATGCAGCATATGGTTCGGAAGAAAACAATCAAATTTTGATGCAGGATGCGCCCATCTGGCTTCGGTAAAATGTTCTCCTAAAACTCGCCATAGCCATATAATATGTTGCATGGAGAGATGGAAAAAATTGAATTTTTTGACGTACTAAATTAACTCGAGTCATATACCGAGGCTAATAAAACTACGTCGTGTAGCATCAGCAGCAGCTAGAATTGAATTTCCATTCAGCTCCATTTAATTTCATAAAGAAAAACTCACGGAATGGCCATCATTATTTGTTTTTATAATAAATTGTAACATTAAGGCTATAGCCGCGACGAATAGCTGTTGTTTCACTCAAACAGCTCACCCAAAACTTTCACTCACAATCAAATGAAGGTGTTCTAAGCAAATTTAGTAAAAATTGACCATTTTAATGACGAATCTGATGGTGAAAGCGGCAGTTCTTGGTTCTTCTTTGAGCTACTTAACGGCTGCTGCTGCTGCTGTTGCTTTTGATAAAAAGAATTAGTACGACGCCTTAGGTAGCATTATTGTTATTTTTATCATCAATATTTATATATTTATTGAGCGGAAAGCCAGAATGTATTCCGCAGTACATAATAACAGGTAGTAAAAGTAAATTGTTGTGTCGTCGCTGTGATTGCAAAGCTTTATTATTAGAACTTGTTATATTCAACGGGTGCTTCATAATGCAGCTCTAGCTATCCCCGTACCTCAAGTTTCCTCATAAAATCCAGTAATTTTATTCAAACTGGAAAAAAGGGTCTCCTTTCTATTCCTATAGGGACTGATACATTGATAGCTTTAATCTGTAAAAAAAATCAGACGGGAGCCAGCCTTGTTGGCGGCGAGAAAAAAATTCTGCTGTTACGCTTCCTGGTCCTTTCATAAAAATATAATTGAGTTGGGGCCTCTTTGTACTGCCGGTGCCGTGTATGTGTGAGAAGTGAAGGAAAGAAGTTGGAGAGATAGCAGCAAGCAGATGATAGTCTGATGTACATTTTTTCCGCAAAGCCCCATTTCATCTGCATGCGTACACACACACACACACACACACACACATAAGCTCTCATCCTACATGCACTGGCTATGATCTCATGTTTGCATTAGCATCATCAAAATCATCATGTTATATGCATTTACTAGTGTATCATAGACTACTAGCAGTAGAAGCGGGGATTGTTGATTGTGAAATGGACTTGGAGAGAGCGCCTTATTATTATTATTACTATGCACTGTTGGGAGCTGAAGCTGACTGAGAAGGAGGATTTACGGAGTGATGTTTACTTGTGTAGAAGAGAGAGAGAGAGAGAGTTTATATGGAAAGAAGGAGAGTAGAGTGTAGGGGCTTACAATAATAATAATTCTATTAAGTCATCCCTATCTTCTGGCTGAGCGCGTCTCACTTTAGTAGTTGCATACGCACCACTTCCATAGTGTAGCATTGTAGTAGCTACTGCAGTAAACGATAATAGTTGTAATGTGCAAAGCAGAGCATCTCACTTTTTATTTATTGCATGTAAAATGCAAATTATTATAGGAAGCACACACATGGAAGTGCATTTATAATATGCTCTCTTTTCAGTCCTTTTCCCTACTGTCATGACAACTGTGTGCGTACATATTAAGCTACATGCGTATGGGAAAGGAAACAAGAAGCTTGTATTAGTTGTGTAGAGAAAACTTTCGGAAACTTACTCAACAACAACAGCAGCAGCACTAACAACAACAAGAGCAGCTAAGGATCCCATTTTCATTTTGATTTGCTACCCTCCTATTACGCTCTGTTTGGATATGCCGAAAAAACTTCCATTCTACAACTTCTCTCTTCTTTACAATTTGCATTATGTTAACGACATGAGTAGTTGCAATAGCAGTAGCAGCTATGTATTTACTCCCTGCTTATAATTCATTTCCAGAAGCCGTATTGCATCTCCAAACTGTTTTCTTAACTTGTCAAGATTTGTCATTCCAGTTATTGTCGGTTTAAGAGGACGTGCAATGAGTAGAGAAACTCTGCTCCGGCAGCAGAACATTGGCAAATGGCATCATACTATGAGAAAAGCGCCCTGACATGACAGCAGCTCGTAGCTGCTATAACAAGCAAAAAAGGATAGAATCTAAATTGTGACGATTACTTTTAGAACCATGTCTCCATACGTGGGAAGTTAGAGTGAAAGTGTGTGATGATGATAAGACCTAGAGCATAAGTTTAGTTGTAAGTGCATGTGTGTATGTACATGTGCGTAGGCAAAGTACGCAAAGTAGTTGAAATTTCACGAATAGCAGCAACATAGCTATCCAAATTCATAAGAAGCTGGCCTTCGCTAAGAGTCGTACGTGTGTACGTATCTGTCAGCAATGTCGTCACATATTACAAACACTATTTCGCTTGTATAATGTTTACATTTGAAATGCTACTTGGAACTGCTATTGTCGGGAATGAATTTGGGGGTAGGTATAAAGGGTTTGGCGATGATGAGGGAGCGGAATTCAAGCCTTTGGATAGCTAGCTATATTTTCGGGTTAAGATAATTCAATTTTCTTTATTGCATTCAGAACAAATGCATTTAGAAGGCTAAAAGAGTGGTGGCAATGCGTCCTGTTATTATGCAGGCCATTCCATTAGAAATATTTGAGATAACAAAGTAAGTGCACTAGTAGCCAGCAGCAGCACGCGTGAGCCTATGTAAACAATTAAGCTTTTCAGTTATTGTTGCAACAAACTATGTAACTTTACACTCCCTTCACTTGTCCCTGTCATTATGGGAGATGGAATGACATTTACTCATACACTGCCGGGCCCTTTAATTTTAAAATTAAGTTGACCCTATTGCACTTGTAAGGTAGCTATAGCAAGCGAGAGTTATTGAAAGCTCCCTTTTTCCTGTGATTTCCTCCCCTTTTCTACAGTAGTGAAGGAACACATTACTGATGAACGAATGAAAAAACCATAGCCCCGGAGTTTTATTCAAGTTAGATGTGACTTGACTTGTTTGTTAAATCCCACGTATGTGTACAGGACAGCATTATATTTTTCATGGGAAGAATTCAGGTGGGATTTTGAAACTTTTTGTAAAGAGGATGACAGGCACCGCCGCCGCAATGTTTTGTGGTTTTCTGGTAAAAGGAATGGAAAAAGTAACAAAAACAACATGGTTAAAGCTTGCGTCAGAACTCGTGGTAGTGACAGTACTTACACTGCAAAGTCATCAAGTACGGACAAAAAGTCATGCATTGCACATAAGATAGGCGTGTTTTTAATCAGTTTTTCGCTGTAGGGAAAGCTTTTTGTATCTATCATCTCATGCCAGTCACATGCAGTCACGGCTACTTTCCCTAACGCCACGTACACATTGGATTTTCATGTAGAAAGTAAGCAGTTGAGTTTCCCTATCAATTTTTCATGCTGCTCCACTATAACTTACATTGCTCGGCGGCCTGATTTCGCAACTTAAGCTCTCACTCTTGCCTGTTGAAAACCACCTTTGGTATGGAAGTTGTCTTATAGCTAAGTATAAAGCAAAAGGGAACGAGCACATGTGTAAGAGCATGAATGGAACCCCTCTTTCATAATGCGTCCTCTTTATTTCACATATAATATAATGCTATTCTTGTTATACAATTACGACATATCCAAAAGGAAAATTAATTTTCCGCGCACACAAAAGTTTCAAGTTGATTTCCAGAAATCATAAACGGTTTTTTCGTCAACATGGAATCCCAACGAGAGCTTTTCATATATTTTTGTGACATGTTGTGAAAAAAATTATGCAGCGAAGCTTTTCTGTCCCAGAGTGTCTGCCTGTCTCTCTATCTATCTGTCTCCAAATGAGTGACTAGTAAATAAGGTCGGTGGGGTAGTTGGATGAAGAGTTTTGTTGTGCTATTATAGCAGCTCACTATGAGTTTGTCTTGCCTGCAACTGACAATGCTGCGAGAGAGGCAGGCAGGCAGGCTGGAGACAGTTACAAAACACATATATACTCAAACACGCGTTGTCTCGCTCTCTTTGTGTCCTCTTGTTATGGCTTTTGTGGAAAATATGAGGGAAATTGCTCACACGTTGTTAACAACAATATGACTCGTCTGAGTTGGGCACTCTGAATCATTTCTATTGCATGTACTTACAGCATGAGCCGTTCAATATAAAATTATATTGCATGCTTTCACTCAGGCCTTCTGTTTTATGGGACAATCAAAGGTTTTCCAAACTCGGATTTTCCCCATAAAGATCAATTTATTAGACGGATGATTCATATAGTCCTAACATGGTCCTCGTTGTAGTCCTCGTCTCCGTATATACTATAAAGGGGACATTACGCACACTTTTAGCCTCCCCAAAAAATATCCATACTTATTAAATCACTCAAGAGAAGCTGTGTGTGTAGTGTGTGGTAACGACAGTGTGCCAGTCCTCCTCTTCGCGTCTAAACAAACGACGGGCTCTTCAATATTTTGTTGCTATTTCTAGCATATGTGTCATTTTATTCTTCTGCGTCTCCTCGTCGTTCGCCTTTCCGTTTCTCTCTCTCTCTCCTTTTCCAATCACCTCGTATAAATTTCCACAGTAGCAGCAGGGGAGGGGAGAGAAAATTTCCTGTCCAGAAAACAAACGGAAATAACAAACTGGAAAACCGCATCCATGGCAGATGTATATACACATAGAAATACTGGAAAAACCCAATACTACAAGTGTAGTTTAGGGACGAATCTTCATCCTTTTTCACTCATACTGCCACTAGTGTCCCCGATGTGCAACGAGAAAAAAAGATACCGATAAGAATGATTCATGCACTCATGGTGTCATGTCATATTAGCGTACTTGTCGGCCAAGGGAACCGTGTATGTGCAGGGCTGCCAAGCGGAACAAGTGTACATATACGGGTACGCTCCGCTCTGCGGCATACATATAGCTATGACATATCCAGGCAAAAAGGACTGCTGCTGCATGCTGTAGCTATGACTATACTCTCAGGTCAATCTAGGATCCTTTTGCCTCCGCGACGTACCCTATGGGTAAAATCCCAGAACAACAAGGATCCTTCTCCAGTAGTACACAATAAAGACTTGTAATTACATTCTACGTGCATAACATAGCATAACCATGTAGCATTACTAAATGTTGTATGGTGCAACAAGCTGTGAAAGATAGTTGGCTTGTCGTGTCCTCTGTGTCTGTGTCTGATGTACAAGGGATATAAAGAGGCGTGACAGCTGTTGAGGAGTTGTGTTTATAAGGCTACTCTCGTCAGCCGTTTCTTTCAGCCCGTGTGCCACTACTGCCATATTCAGAGTATCAAGTGTGAAATAGTAGGGACGTTAATGGAAAGGCAAGAGAGAAACACAGAGACAGAGAGTGAGAGCGAGACGCAGAATGCTCGCTTGTTGCCGAAATAGAAAGACTATAAGAGGAGGCAGGCAGGCGTGTCAAAGTGGTAGCAGTAGTGCAGAATAAATAGAAATTAAGCTTGACATCCTTGCTGTGAGAATTATTGAAGGGTAAAGAAGTAGAGACAATATTCTCAATATAGAGGCTAAGTTTCCGGCTAATTTATTAGGGAAGCCAGCAGTGAATTGGATCAGAAGAGCTAGGGTCGTCGCAGTGTAGTAGCAGCAAAGGTATTAGTATAAATGAGAATGAACGTACTGCAGTATCGTATAGTAGTAGCTATATAGCTAGTGAAGGAAATTACAGTAGACTGCGGGATGGGGGATCTTCATTGAGAGAATAAGAAAGAGCGAGATGTCTATTGTAAGGGTGAGTTGTGGAGTCAAACGGATGTTAATACTATAGAGATTTGCTGTGAGAATAAGACAAAAGCAAGGAGCTTATGCTGGAATGAAAAAGAACAACAATACATGTTCAAATGAATGGTCCGAGAAGCTGGAGAAATTTTCTTCAATTAAGTCGGCCAAGAGATCAGGAAAATGAGTTGGTTTTCATTGCTTTCCCAAAGCCTTGTCGTTCCCTGGATTTTCTTCACATTAATGCCATCCTACAGTACTTTAGTACCTTCAGGTATCATGAACAAATTATGCATGCAGAGAAGTAAATTGAATCACGTGGGCTCATATCTTTTGGTGTCTGTGATAGAGAGGTACTGTACTGTAGGTAGGAGGGAGCAAGTTACACGGCGGTCCTTCATCTACATACATAGGCCAACCCTTTTTTGCATAATGGAATCATCCAGTCCAGAGACAATATAATAAGTAAAGGGATGAACTACACAGAGCCATTTTAATTACCTTCCTGTCATGATTTAACTCATTGTCACACTGTGTGAGAGGAGTAATAGATGCTGCTTAGTAGCAACAGCAAAGCAAGCAAGACCTCCGTCAGTAGTGCCGGTATCCATCTGATAATTATAATATACGAACACAAGTCTTTCATCGGGGAGCCGTCTGTCGCTTGAAGTGATCGAAATTACCAGAGTCTTTAGAGTATGGTGACGGTGATGATGATGATGATGACGTCTATTTTGTATACTTGGAATATGTACCACTTATCAAACACCGTGCCTTGTAAAGTTTCCCCGTTTTGTTGGCAAGGCAAAACCCTGAAAGCTTATCTCCCATCCTTTTCTTCTACTTTGTAAAAACAAAGGAGCCCGTGGTGGTGGGTGAGTGTAAAATAATATTGAATTTCTCAATATTTCTCTTTAAAGAGAGGGCGGAGTTGTTGTAGCTCTAGTAGAAGTAAATTTTTTCCGCTGGAATGGATCACAGCATCAAACGAAGAAGAGATGCAAAATAAATAGTGGAGTTGACGGAGGAAAAAAAACAACATCTCGTTCCCACTCTCCTCCCTTTTTCTACTACTATACTAACTTTTTGTTTTCCTATTGACTGAACTCTTTAACTTAGACTTTCCCATGTTACTTTTAGAATAAACTGTCAGCGATTTCTTCTTTTTTTCCATGTGGATCCATTCACCCTGCCCGGATCTTGTCGTCGTCCCCCATTTCTTTGCATCCATATGAACCTTTACATGTCAATATGATGGCTGGGAGGCAAAATATACGACATTTAATACTGTGCAAATCAAAAGCCATTAAGTAGGGAAAAGACGCGGCGGCGACCGCTGGCAGAAAGATAGAGCAATAGGAGGGAGATGAGCCTTGCTGTTGATCCTAACGTTATAGTAGTTCGTGTCGTATAAGCCCATGGTTTCCATCCATTCCCCAATACTACAAGCTTGACACACATCTATAGCTATCTTTGAAAAGTCCCACTAGGATATAGTTGCAAGAATCCAGAGTATTACATCCTTACGGAGGAGGAACATGTTAACGTTAAAGTCCCATCGTTTTCCCCTCTTTACAGTTCACTTCTGGAAATTACAAATTACTATCAGACTTATCAAGTCCCCTATGAATTTCAATCAGCTTGAATTTTTTCCAAGCTTCATAGCAGCAACGCTCGCATTACAATCCTATTTTCATCACATCATCATCATCATCATCATCTGTCCCCTCCTTTACAACACACTCCATATCCCTCAAGTAATCATATCTTTAGGTAAGGGAGGGCGACAAACATAAGTTTTCCGCTTGTGTGCCTTCAACCGCCGCCGTCATCGGGCTCTAAGCTACAAGATATGGTTAAACCCCTTTCAAATCAGCCTTTCCATCTTATCAAAATTCCAGCTCAAATTAAATTGAGAAACTGCACTTTAGTGCATATGAAAAATCTCTTTTTCATATAGTATCTGGTAGGAAAGAGGCGGCAGTAACCCTCTTACTGCTCAGTTACTTACTACTTGTGACGGGGAATGATCTTTCAAAAGCAAGCCTCCATATATCTATCACATTGTAATAAATTCTAGTTTTTCAGAGTTTGAAGACGGAAAATCACACAGAGAGCATGTAATTTTTAGAAGATAATTAGTTTTTGCTCCCCAAAATAATCCCGTGAAGCTCTGGAAAACTGCCGGGGGCTAGTTGTCTGCAAACATTAGACAATCCCAACTTATTCAAATGAGATGAGAGGCTAATCAATAGAAAGCTGGAGAAGAAAGAATCTCAGTTAGAGTAGTATGAAAGCACATGGATGTTACTTTTTGGGTTAATAATACGAAGGGAATTGGGCCGTGAGCCGTTGGCAGTCAGAACTTGGGACTATAGAACTCCGGTTTGCTACCGGGCTCAAGCTAATGAATATGTTATTCAGAAGAATGTTTACGATGTGGTGAACACAAGAGGATTTGTATGACGTTCATATAGCTATGGCTATTCTCGAATAAAATTTCTTACAGATCCATAGGCATAGAGTTTCATCGTAGATTGGAATATTGCTGAGGACAATTCAGCCAGGGCGACAAGTGCGTTGAATGTCTCTGCATATTTATAAATCGGGTCTGGTCTGACTTGCCACTATAGTCGTACCTGCCTATGGTACGAAAGTGCTTATTTGCATAGCCGCCACCAAGGCGGAACATGGACTGCACATTACAGAAATGGAATCGCAGCATTTTACACTTGTTTGTAATCATCTCGAGTAAGTCAACGGACGACGAGGTCCAGGACCCCGTCCAGAACAGTTCACAGCTGCCTGTTCCGGAATTTTTGATATCCTCTGCACTTTTTAGTATGCTCTAACCCTGTGTTGGCGTACAATGGCATTCTGTCCTTACTGCGGCATAAGACCAAGTCCCTTGGACAGCTAGATTATTAGCATGTATTGAAGCTCTGTCGAATGAACTTCTGTCTCGCTAAGGTTCCCATAGCAATGTCTGTGAAGGAAACTGCATGGAGTTTATCCCAGCTCAAATGTAGAACACATATAATAGTATGAGACTAGCGGGTACTACTGCACTAGAAAATATATGAGACTGGAATTGTAACGTCTCTTGATCCTATAGTACTCGTGGAAAGAATAAAGCCGCTGTTTCCATACAATAAGAACGAGCAGAGCAGATGAACTCGATAGGACTTCCACAGAGAACAGTAGTGAGAAAGAGTGGCGGCTTAGAGCTTTATGGTTTTATATAGTCCTCTAATGTAGGTCCATGGACTTTTGCAATTCCAGAATCACTATTATATGCATTTGCGTTAACCTATTTTGGCCTCAAATCCCTTTTCTCTATGGCTTACAGGGTCATGAATGTGCTAGCATTAGTAAAAGCCATGAAAGATGTTGCGGGTGTAGAGAGCGGAGAGTGCATTTGTTATCCAGATAATCATCTCATGAACTCTATCAGTCCCCTTGTATGTCATTAAGGCAGTGCCAACAAAATGAGGGTAAGGTATATTCCAGCCCATGCAGCCGATTATTTACAACGAGAATAATCATCATCATATCTGCCCCTGTAAATAGCTCCATATGGACTCCAGGGCTTTTATGATGATGTCCCTCAGACTTTGTTAGATTCAGTTGATAAATCTATGAAATCATATTAATCATGAGGTTCTCGCATCCTGGATAACGTTGTGGGTGTATGAGAGGCTCAAATAATTTGTTTTACTTTTCGCCTCACAGCATGGCATACAGACAGATCGGAAACGGACTTGTTTCCCTGACGATCTGAACCTCTGGTCCAATGATCCCGCATCCAAAGTAGGAAGTTGTGTTCTTGCTAGGAAATCACTTTTAATGAGAGTTTAATCGGAAATTTACGCCGTTGGCAAATGTAATGGCAATATTTTTACTTGCTCCTCCAATCATGGTGGGTGACCTTCTTCTTCTGGAGCGAATTTAGATTCAGATATGAGCTTCATATAAATAAATTTAATTACCGCTATCATAAGACCTCACCATACATTCACTGCAATGCGGTCTCATTATGTTACGTTAGCTTGGAATTTATTTGTTCATATCTCACACCGTTACAGTCCAATTCCTTTGTATTATCAACGTCATACAATTTGTTTTGACCTAAACCTGGATCATAATAATTCCTGGCATAAACTTGGCTATTATAGTTAGCTACAAATGGGTCCACGTAATAGAAATCAGACTAGTGAAAGGTTGATACTGAAGCAACATATTGTTCTCTCTGCTTTCCGCCTTGGCTTTCCGTATACAACTCAATGGTAGTGCAATCAAATTAAATTATATTTCCAAGCGACTAAATTTGGTTTGAAGTCGGAAGGTGACACGTTAAATGCTCCCTTGCGCAGAATGGCTCACATGGCTCTGGATGCTGGGACGGTTTGTATTATTTCTACATACACACAAGTTCCGCTCTACAACGTAGCTCAACAGTATTGGGAGCAACTTATAAAAAACTTTCCCTCTTTTGCTCTCCATCTCTCGCTCTGTGTCTTTCCCTCACATGCATAAGCAGTAGTGCGATGACAGTTAGTGTAGAAGGATGTCCCTTGAGGATTGGCATGGCAACTCAACTCGATGTTACTATGCTGCTGGGGTTGTCATGTTCGTGGACGACGGCAGTAGTGGTGGCGGGGGAAAGAAGGAAAAGCTAAAAGCTAAGGCTCACGTATAGCTATATGCATTCTACTACACTCATTTCTCCATCCTCATGCTAGCTCTCCATATACATGAGTACTTATTATTAGCGTGATTTAACAGGACGAGAGTAAAATTGTTTCAGGACTTGAATTTCTCATTTGTGCAGAGCAGACTATGAAAAGCCCTTCTTGTCAGTCAACAACATTTTCTCTGCTTGTGTCTGGCTATGTGCGTGTGTGTGTGTGTAGGTGACAAAATAGGAGCAGCTGTTCCTTGTTATGCTGAAAGCAAACTAAGAGAGAGAGATTCTAATCAAAGGACTTGCATGCTAACGTTATACTTTAACTTGAAATTTGCAAAACTTTTCCCTTCTATCTCTTTCTCTGCTCTCTCTCTCTCTCTCACACGCACTCGACTCTTATAAATTATTAATGTCACGTATATTTATATGCTCTTGCCGTAGCAACTCGATTTGCAGACTCATTACAAGAAATAAATTATTTCTCCTATGGCATTTCATCACTTGTACAACTACAAAGTGGTGGTAGTAGTAGGAGTAGTGGAAGGAAATGGCAAAAAAATTAATTTATGGCAATTCCAAACTACATACTTTTACTTGTTGTAGTAGTGGCAGGAGTAGTAGCTATTATCACTTGGCATAAACAGAGATACTCCAGATGCCTGTCA
>JAQFYD010000941.1:0-14337 GCA_034694225.1 Bourletiella hortensis
AGAGCAAAAATTCCCGAGGCAGTTCCTCCGGCGTGTAATCTTGTGATGAGATCAAATTCAAAAAGTTTGTGATCAGCCTCTGAAAGAAAGTACGCGAAAACTGGTTCTGCACTTTCTTCTCCTCTGACTCCTTCTCATCACGTTTCAGCATAGCTTTCCAATATTTTCTCCATTTGGGAAAACGCTTGAATTCCTCTTCCCTTCTGCCTTCCGATAAACAATGCCAGACATGGAGTGACACAAGATTTTGCACTTGCTTCCTCACAAGGTCAACTTCCAAAGAAGAAAATGCCACTCCCAAGAAATATAAAATCGCACAGCGTTCTCCAAGACTGCTCTCTTCTTCATTTAGAATTCCTCTCAGAACCCTTTGGAAAAACAAACGGAATTTCTCCTCGTCCTTCTTGAACGCCTGTGATCAAATCCAACATACAACGTCAATATCAATCTTTTACAAACTAGTTATTGTCAAATTCATTTGTAATGTTTTATCCATACATTCCAAGTAGGTACACCCTCTCGGCTCTTCTCATTCACCATACAAACAATGGACATGACATGGCTAAAAGATGATTTCTCATTGTCATAATTCGGCCACAAATAATTCTCCAGATACTGGCTGATTTCTAACAAAGCAATACGCCTTGCTTGGAAGCTGCAACATTAAACAATCCATTAATGTAATTTTCCAATAAATATATATAACAGTAAAACGAGTGATCGCCATTAAATTAAAACTCACTTCGACTTCAATATTTCTGATTCGTAAATCTGGTCAACGACGCTCGCATCAAATGGCGAATGGTCCGAGATGTTGTATGATGCCCAAAATTTATGTGATAGCTATAAAACCACAAAATTCGTCAATTACTTAATCGGTCAACTACATTTACAATGTGAAATTAATTTTCAGTCCATGGCCATCAAATTCGCTCCATACTCCATCATTACCTGTGTGATTTTGTCCGCATTGATCTGCTCCACAGAAGGTATGAACGCCCGTCCACGCTTCTTGCTCTCCGCGGTGCTTAACTTCACCATCTTGAATTATTTCATAAAATCTCAAAATTTTAGTCAAATTAGCTTAAAATTCGACAAAAATGACAACAATCGAGCACGTTTGATGCTCATCAAACGTCGGCTTATTTTGCCGCCGATTTAAATTTTTAGGTTTGCCGCACGCTCCACAAGGTTCTGGCTTCAGTGTAAGATGGCGCATGATGTCAGTTTCTGATTGACGGAGCCATTTACGGCTGGATTTAATTATTTTATGAATATATTATGTGATGATGCCTTAAGGGTCCCTTGAACAAAGAATATTGGGTCATCCAAGGTCATCAGGGTCATGAGTTGTATGCAGGGCAATGCATTTTTAAACAGCGGACGACGTTTCTGTTTAAGGACGACGGTTGCTATCGAGTTCTGCTCCAGTCGTCTCCTTCAATTCAACAGTTGCTCAATGCCGCAGTTCATTCGAGGCTATTCCGTCGTACTCGTACGCGTTCTCGGAGCTCGCGCTGGAACACAGTGGTTGTCAGTCCTAAGAAAATCCGGGTTTTAACAGAGTTTTTTTGAAAATTTCATTAAAAATGTCTGTTGATCATGATCATGCACATCATAAGAGGAAGAGGTCAGAATTATTTGAAAATGGATTGATTGGGAATGCCTTGATCGGCACCCTTCAACTGCAAAAGCCGGCTCCACCATTCCGGGGAACCGCCGTGGTTAACGGAGAATTCAAGGAACTTAGTTTGGCGGATTATAAGGGGAAATACGTCGTGTTTTTCTTCTATCCATTGGACTTGTAAGTAAATGACTGAATTATATTTTATTTTAGCAGTTTCATGAGCTGTCATGTTGAGTATCATGGTTTGGTTAAATGAATTGTGATTTTTATGGTTTCAGCACGTTCGTTTGCCCAACTGAGATTATTGCCTTTTCGAATGCGGCGGATGAATTTCGAAAGCTGAACTGTGAGATCATTGGAGCATCGACTGACTCACATTTTACTCATCATGCTTGGTAATTTTTTAAGCGAAAAACATGATAATTTTCTAGAGTGTGATTTTAACTGTAATACGAATGGAAATAATTGCAGGATCAACACTCCACGTAAAGAAGGCGGGCTGGGTGAGATAAATATTCCTTTGTTGGCTGACAAAACGGGTCAGATTGCTTCCAAATATGGGGTCTATAATGTGAGCATGATTTTGCCAACTTTTGTGAAAATTATGGAAAAGGGGTTCTAGGTTTGCTGAGTTGAATCAGGCTTCGTTTTGCATTGTAAATATTTTGAATTTCAGGCTGATGAAGGCATAGCATTCCGAGGTTTGTTCATCATCGATGACAAGCAAAACTTACGTCAGATCACGATCAATGACCTACCTGTTGGTCGCTCGGTGGAAGAAACATTGAGACTGGTCCAGGCTTTCCAGTATACTGACAAACATGGTGAAGGTATGTATGATTGCACGTATTTTAACAAATACTGGTGACCTGGTTTCGGTGGCCCAACGAGGATTCGTCTGTTTGCTAAACATTTTAATTATGTAATTAATTGTGTTTTCAACAGTTTGTCCCGCGGGTTGGAAGCCAGGTGACAAGACTATTGTACCGAATTTGGAGGAAAGCAAGAAGTATTTCGAAGAGAAAGCGAACTGATCAACTTGAAATTCAACCAAAATTATTACTGCGATTAGGTCTTCCATGTTTAACAATGCGAATCTCCAAGTATGCATCCAGATCGTAAATTTTTATACGGTATTATCTTTTTCAGTGTTTTACAAAGTTTTTCCTATCAAAATCTCATTCTCAATAAATTATTCCAACTTGGATTTAAGACTGACTTCTACATGTGAACAGCTAGAGACAGCTTTATAGTTATGACAATTTCAGTAATAGCATCTATTGTGACAAATCCGACACATAAATTGTGTCTCTCCGGGCGGAGAAAGTATCATTTTAAAATTCAGAATGACTTCTTTGCATGTCATGTGCAAAAACAGGAAACGGGGCTTGTTTGTTATATGTACAGGATTGCGGGTTTTTGCTCCTTGCTTCGCCGGGATCGATATTCCACGGCAGAAGGCCAAAATGTGTATGTGACAGGTTGGTATGAGCACTGGACTTTTAGCACTCTAAAGTACAGAGGAAGACTGCAGTAACCTACATTCTGAGCATGGCACATGCAAGTGAATGTATGTATTTGTCTTGACCTAAATGAACAAATGCAAAAAAGGGTCAGTTCCTTTCTAGTCTCCTGCACAGTAGTACTTCCATTTCTCTCTTTTTTCTCCTCAATCATATATATTTCTTCCGATTCAGTCCTCCAGAAACTTTACATTATCATTCCAATACTAATTATTATGGGAAACAAGACCGAGCCAGAGATTGCAGTAGTAGTTGGAGGAGGAGCAGCATACTTCTGTCCCGGTCAAAGTGTAAAGCCCGATATAACCTCCGAATTGGCAATTAAATTAATTCACAAACATTTTGGCTACAATCATGTGGAACATTTGAAACAACTGGATGGCTATGATGATGTTAACTATCTTGCTATTGTGGTAAGTTACTCTGTCTCACGATTCCCACTGGATTTTCAGTGAAACTGTGAATTTATGCATTGTACGTGTCGCAATTTAGGTAAACTCGGCCGTAGGGACAAAGGAAAAGTTTGTGTTTAAAATCCTCAACTCGAGGGATTCAACGAATACGGCACACATTTATGCCCAGCATGAAGCCATGGGATTTCTGAGTAAGTTCTTGCTATAGCAATTGTATATATAGAATGTAAATATGATGACTTATGACTTCATTGAACTTTGTACGCCAGTAATTGTGTTTTTCTTATAGATTCAAAGGGCTTTGACTGCCCGACCCACCAGTGTACCACAGATGGAGAATTATTTTCCATGGTCAGCATTCCAGGTAGACAAATGAAGTCCTTCGCCCCTCATGCAAAAGACTATACTGCATTTAAATGGCGCTTTACCTGTACTTTCTGTACCCTCAGATGACAGTGATAATGCAAAGATTCATGCAATCCGACTACTCAGCTATGTGGAAGGAGTCTTACTTTCAGATGTGAAACCGACAGAATCAATCTTAATCCAGGCTGGAGGCTTTGTTGGACGTGTCCAGCGAGAACTGAAGGTAAGTTTCTACCAAAAATGCAGTCAGTCAAAACAGCATTCCAGTTTGCTCCTTATATTCAAACTGGATATTATCCATAGGAGTTTACCCATCCCGGCCTGGACAATGTAAGATGCATCTGGTTTCTGACGGCAATCCCAGAATTAAAGCAATATTTGCATGCTCTGGATCATAAGCCTAAAAGACAGTCATTGGCACAATCTGTGATAAAGTCGTTTGAGGAGACGGTCATGCCTCTAGATTCTATCCTCGAAAAGGGTACTTGACACTATGATTATGGAAATTAGATGTTTACCTTGTAACAATTTGCCTTTCGTATGCGTATTAACAGGTGTCATTCATGGGGATGCTTTCACCCACAATATCCTCTGTCGCCGACTGTCTGAAACTGCTGATTCCGACTATGAATTACATGGCTTGATAGACTTTGGTGCAGTTCATGAGGGCTGTTATGTATACGAATTGGCCATAATCATGTGTTACATGATGCTCGAGTGTTTACATCACCATCAAGGCCAAGTTGATCCCTTAACTGCGAGTGGGCATGTACTCCGAGGGTACCTGAAGGAAAGGAACGTTCCAGAGATTGAAATGAATATTTTGAGGGTAATCTTCCCTCTAATTGTCGTCAGTCACCATAATGAATGTCAAAACATATGCAAATTAGTGGCAATTTTTTGCTTAATTGTTGTTACAGACTTGCATAGCCGGCCGGCTATGTCAGAGCCTTGTACTCGGTGCTTACACTTACAGTCGAGACCCAAGCAACGTTTATGCACTGACGACGAGCAAAGCGGGCTGGTCATTGTTGGAACGGTTATGGATAGAAACGACGGACGAGCAGATGCAAGGGATTTGGGCAAACGTTGAAAGGAATATGGGATGATGACGATGACATTTGTCAAGATTTCATGAATTTCTTGTCATTTTAACAATATTTAACGAACTTTGAGATTCATTATTCATGAGATTCAAATGACATTATTACATGCTTGTGCCGTAGCCACCACGCGTTACATTTCCAATAATATCATCCAAAAGATTATAATGACTGCTTTTATACGCTAACTTATGCTCATTTATTGTGATTTGCGATTCGAATTATTATAAAACATATGACGGAAATAAATAAGAATAGTGTTTAACAAAAAACTGGCAATTTTAGCGGAAATTTTGTTCAGGTTGAAAAATGGGATGAACTGATGACGAGATCACCATTGAATTTGAAGGCGCGAAACCTTGGAGCAAACATCGGTCGGTCGGTTTATTCTGCAAATCTACTGCGGAAATTAATTTCGTCAGGATTTTCGCAAACTTTGGTTCATCTTATGTAAGCATCAGCATGTTCCGGCAAATAAAATTTCGGAGAATTAGCCAGTTACGATGTTATTCTGCGAATACAGCCCCAGGATACATTGTTCTGTAAGTTGAATACGTTTTAAAAGTAAAACTGATTCGGTTATTTTGGTTGTTGGGGGTTGCGTTTGGGATTCGGTTTCATTGTTGCCTTGAAGGTTTGGTTTACATTGGAATGAGAATAAATGAGTATTAAGCATAAATGGGGTACTGATTTGGTTTTAGGCTACCGGAAATACCTCCTGGAACATTTGCTTCGAGTGATTCGAATGAGTTACTAAACCGGAAAACGGTCCCAGCCAGTTTTAAAATCGACCGACAAAAATGTCGTGATGGGATCGGTCTCGTTAGTTTGAACTTCGAAAGTAATGTGTGGAAAGTTGAGGAGTTACTCAAAGGTAAGAATTGTTTCAAAAGGGACTGGTGATGTTAATTGGGATGTAATCTTGATGTAAATTGTGAACTTGAATGATGATTTTTACAGATTCGGAATATTCACTATCGAATTTAATGAAAGACCTGGACACATCAGATATTGACTATGCCATCAGCATCCTTAATATCGTTCATCTCCTGGAGGATCTGTCAAATTATAGTGAGCTGATTAAACGTGCGAACACGGCCAGAAATGCGAAGTTTATGTCCGCTCCAATTTACTTTGCATGCAAGGTAAACCCAGCATTCATCTCAGTCACATTATTATAAAATATAATGGGTGAATTTTGATGTGGATTTTTTGTGTATTGTAGGAATTGTTAGCTGATAGTCCTCGAAGTATTCTGCTGCGGGAGCACATCCGCATGGCGAAACTGAATGGTGTTGAGTTGTCGCCACAAACGAAAACTTATTTTGATAGGCTGAACAAGGAAATTCTTGAGGCCAGAATGCGGTTCAAAGCCAATGTGACTCAGTCAAATGCCAGGTTTAAGCATCTTGTAATTGATGAGAATCATTTGGGAAACATGAGTCTGATTGAGCGCACTGCGATTGCTAAGGACAAGTAAGTCGATGGACTGCAAAATATTATTAGTATGTTTGATCGAATGTGGCTCGCTAAGTGCATAAATTGCATCTTTCAGGTCGAATCCCCAACAAGGACCGTGGACAGTCACCTTGAACAAACAAGTGTACAACTCTTTTATGGAAAATAGTCCCGTACCAGCGTTGAGATGGAATCTGTGGCAGGCATATAATCAGCGAGGAACTGACAACCAGTTGATAGCTGATCGGAAAACGAATAGCATGTTCATTGAAGAGATCCGCGCGAATCGGAAAAAGATTGCAAAGATGCTAGGATACAAAAATCATACGGAAGTTGCTCTCGAGTCAAGGCTGGTGGCCAATGCGCACAATGTCAAGTCCATGATTGCAACTTTGTTGGTCAAATGTGAGTGATGCTGTAGCAACGTGATAATGTGGAATTTTCAGAGCTGAATTTTATATCGATTTTGTTTTATCGTAGGCATGCCAATACAGAAACAGGAAATGGAACGATTGCACAAGTTTGCAGCGGCGAATGGCTATGAAGTTGCTTTGAAGCCATGGGACCTTGCATATTGGAGGAAGCAGGAACGTGACACTGTGTTCGGGTATGCTTGTCACCTATTTAAGCAGTGCACTGCCGTTAAAGTTGTTAAGGTTACTAACAACTGTCTGAATATTTCAATGTTAAATCCCGCAGGGTTCGAGAGCTGGCCTTCCCATTCAGCCAGACGTTCAAAAGCCTTCTAAAATTCACCTCCGATATCTTCGGTCTGGAGTACGAACAAGTCTCGGATAGTCACTATAAAATTTACTCCAACTCCCAACTACGTGGTCAATTTGTTATCGATCCCTTTCGTGCCCCGAAGAAGTATCCTGGTAGCTACGTCATACGCAATGATTTGTTCTCCGGTCTTATTCTAAACTTCAACCCTCCTCTGTATGGGCAAGATTCCCAATTGAGCTCAACCGACCTCACAAACCTTTACGAAAACTTTGGGCTACTGCTTCAGAATGTTCTCACTCCCCCACAGCAGCCCGTTGTTCAAGATTTTAAAATCCCTGGTCACTTTTTAGCGCTTTGGCTCGGCAATAAACAGTTTGCAGAAAATGTGCTCCAACTCGAGGGAACGCAGCTGGAGAATTACTTAAAAGCTAGGAAACATTTTAGTGCGACGGATTTATGTCATGAGTTGTACCTGTCTGATTTGGACTTAGAATTGGATCTAAACGAAGATTTTTGGTTGGACTTGGTTAAAAAATTATGGCCAACTTATAGTGTCATCCCATTAGATAAAAATGATCAGAGTTTATGTAGTTCCAATTTAATTCATTATGGAAGTACGTATTATAGTGATGTGTACTCCAAAATGTTGGCTGCTGATTGTTATAGAGCCTTTGTGGAGAATAAGGAGCCCAAGAATCAAGCTGATGAAGGAGCAAGGTACATTTTTATTTTACAATCTAATAGAACTGGAAACCTACAGTAAAATTAAGGCATTGACTAATTCCATTGTTTTGTGTTTCCAGGTTTAAACAGGCCTTCTTCGATGCCCCGGTGGACACGGAACCTTCAGAAATATTTCGTCAGTTCAGGGGGCGTGATCCAAGCCCAGATGCATTTTTATGGTCTCTTGGTCTTATGCACTTAGAGAAAGTAGACAAGTAATTATCAAGCGTTTCGAAGTGAAATTTTTGAGTCATTAATAATAATTATTGTGTAAACTTATATCAATAAATCCCTTCCTAATGACTATCGACAATTACTCATTGTTTCTTCCTCCACAAGTTCTTCAGTGCTTTACAGCCGATTCAGCGAACATGCTGACCGTAGTGGCATTTTTCGGGTTTATTCTCCTGTCCATAGTAACCGTCCAGGGTCAGGGAATCAACGGCAATAACCAACTAGCTGAGCCAGTGTTCCGCAGTAAAACATGCCGTTTTGGTCGACCTCGACCCGGGACCTGCCAGTGCCCAGCAGCCAAACAGGGCAAGCCCGTTTGTGGATCGGATTTGGAGACTTACAAAAACGACTGCGAGTTCCAATGTGCTCTCAGCTGTAATCCAAGTAAGTTCTCCATAGCAATATAATTTACTGCGGTTACATTGACCAAATTATGCTCGGGTTCTTCCAGCCCTTGAAAAATATGACGGAGCCTGTCCCAAAGGTGGAGGATTGCCACAGAAACCCAGGCTCAACTTGACCACCAGAGATAAGAAGAAGTCTGAAGTTGAGGAAAACGGAGAAGAGATAGCAGAATAATCACACCAAAATGACCCCCGGCTCCATTTCCCAAAAAAATTGCTCTTTATAGTAAGTGGACAAAGCAATTTATTAAAAGCGCCGTTGCAGAAAAGTGTCATAGCTACTCATAGCTACTGACAATACAATAATAATATAATGTGTTGCAGTCAAGCAATAATAATACCATTTAAAACAAGTACATCATTTTTTGAGATTCATTTTTCAAAGGAACATAAATTGATCACCAGAAAGTTATAGTAATAATAATAAAGGACTTTGAGGTCAGACCATCATTACATCATTATGCATTGATAAAATGCAATTATTATTTGCATTTTGTTTACTCTCTCTCACAACACAAAAGTTTTTTGACTTAGTGGAATGTGCACCAAAGGAATAGTTATTTAGAATAGTTTTTACCATCATTATCATCACAAAATAGCATAAAGTATGCAAATGCAGGTGTAAATATCTTCTATATTCTTTTAGGAATGAGCGTTGAAGCAAGCATTAAGCAGCATCTCCATTATTTTGGTGATATTGTGTCGAGTATAAGCTGCTTCGTTTTTATTGGTCCTCTTCACCAAGATTATGTTTGACCTTTGAAAAGTCAAAATCTTCGCCAGTGCCACGCTTGAAGATGTCAAGAACGTCCAGGCATGTGGTTTCAAAATGTGTTGTAGCATCGTAAGATGCAGAAATGAATAGTTGGGAATTTATTCCGTCCTCCAAGGGCTCGTAGTAGTCAGACACGGTGACGAACCTAAAAGGATACAAATACGTTCATAGTTAGCCTTCTTTACTGTAAAGTGCTGATAAATTAGTTAGAACGGGACGCACTTCTGTTTAATCGGCCCCAGCAGATCCAGCGCAGGACGAATTTCATCTTCAGGATTCTCAGTTTCCACAGTAGTGGAAACCATAGCAATGAACCAGCCTTTTGCTGCTACTTGATGAGTGTAGCTCACAATGGAAACGTAGATATCTGTGGTAATATTTAAATAAACTGTGAGTAGGCTTCTAATGAGTCAGAATTTTTAGAAATCATAGGCTGACTCACCAGATTTCCGATTAACTTGCTTCTGCGGAATGATAATTTGAGTTGACAGAGCGTCCTTCGTGTTCGGAACGGGATGATCCAAAAGGCAAATGCATCGAATAACTTGACCAACCTTCTTGACTTTATCAGGAACATATGTCGGGTCGCAGTAGACCTGTCACATATGAAATACACGGTCAGATTGCAGTCATGGTTTATCAAGTGATGAAAGTAAGCACTTACCTGCTTGCACTTTGCCACTTCATCCCCCGACTTGACACCGACGACTTTCCCCGCATCATCAAAAACGATTTCATCCACGGGTTTATCCAGCATGTAAGTTCCTCCATAAATTGCGCTCAACCTGCAATCCAGAATCCAGAATTGGCTTAACTCTCCACGTAAACCAAGACATCAATACCAACTTTCTGAGTTAATTACCGTGCAAATCCTTGAGGAAGTTCCCCCAGTCCATAAAGCGGATACAAGTAAGGACTCTTGCCGTACCGGGCAAGTGAATCACTATAAAGTCGGATCCGTTTCATCGTATCCAGCGCCGGTCTTTTAAGATATTCATCATCCCGATGCAAGGCAAGAGCATGACCCGTAAAATCTTGTGTGTCTTCCTCCAAACTAAATTTGGCATAAAGTTCCGCCATTGTTCCAGTCCGTGGATCAAAGTCCTTCCAAGTCTTAGGATCATCTTCCCGGTACTCTTGAACGTAGAGGAGGAAATTCTTGAAGCGTCTTTTCTCCATCAGACCCATCAAATCTAAAAAAAATCACAAATTATTCAGTTCATACTGTCCACCCACTCGCACTAAAATTTTAACTTTTTCTACGTCCTTACCCGAACCGAGCGCTTCCTTCTCATCCGCAGGCACCTTGGCAATGCTCCCACCCTTATACATAACATAGCTCCCCTCAACAGACTTAAATTCCAAATAACGGGTAACTCCCGTATGAATCAATAGCTTGACCAGCTGTCCCCCCGCCATTAAAAATTTCGGTATGAGATCCACATTCCAGTCCCTACCCCTCCCATAGCTTTCCACAGGAGCTGCCGCATTGAACCGTGAAAAGAGCTCTTCTAAAGGCGTAATTGAGCCGGACTCCCCTCCATAATACTTGTTCCGGTCAATATGGAGTACTTTCTTCCCCGAAACTGACAACATCCCACTCAATATGCATTCCTATTACATGCCCAAACCCATTACATTAGATCCTTCACAACTCATTCCATATCCACTTCTATTCACATGAGAACATGTAGCTTACCTTAAGGCCAGTGCCGAGCACAATCGCATCATATTCCTCATCCATTATGTTCGCCTTTTTTCCTTCCCGAGATCAATAAATTCAGACTTCTGTCAATCACACGTTCACAATTATTACACATCCATGCACTTAAAAGTTTAGAAGAGCAATATGAATGACCGCATACTTACTATAAAGATTCCAATATGGTGGTGAGCTGCTTGACAGAACAGACGTGCACTGTACTATCTTCCGGTATGCAGTCGCCGTCGTAAGTCGTGAGTCAGGCAATATCAAAGTAGTAATTAGCTCCACTAATTACCCACTGCTGCTCCTGATGCTCCGTCAACTTGTTAACAACTGTCAGAAGGAAAGGACGACGTGGCTACTATACTGCTGCTCCCGTTCAACTTTACTTCCTCACTCCCCTGTCAATAATAAATTTCAAATATAAAATCCAAGGACAGTCAAAGATGAAAATGTGTAGCGGACTAACAGGCAGACAAGGTGGCAGTAGGCAGGCATATGCAAGAAGTACAAATTCATTGAACTATGAGACCACTACCACTGCTGCTGCGGCTATCTACACTACTTGCTACTCTTATTCTTGCCTACCTCAGCTCAGACCAGACTTAGTCATCTAATACTACAGTATACAACAAGGAAAGAACGAAAACCCCATAAAAGTTGCTACAAAAAATGTTAAAATACACTCTCATGCCTCCTCCACACCTCCTTCTCTCAAAAGTGTACACAATGATACATATTTTGCTTACAGTATGTGTCTACTAAATGACGTTCATGTAGACACACCTGCAAATTACCCCTACAAATCACATCAGATGAACTTCATCATCTCCTGCCTCCTCTATGCTGTAATACCGTCTAACTCCTTGTATGAAACAGCGGTAGATGTACAATGGAATACCGACCTGAGTTTTAATCCAGCTTTAATAATTTATTGTACAAAAGTTACAACTGTCACATTATACACAATGGCAACAACAACAGCAACTGCAGCAAGACTATATACAAGAGGACAGGACAGGAGTTGCAATGCAATGCAATGCAATATGCAGCAAGCAGTAGTGATTCACCAAAGGGGAAACACCCATTGAAAGTACTAATCACATTAGCCGCACTGCAATACTTGCTATCGGAATGCAATTTTCATGGTCTTTACTTACGTATAAATGAGCTTCCTGTGCTGGCTTTATGTCTGAGGAGGTAATGGAATCGTGATGAGATTTATGTGATTCAAAATATGGTATAAAATAGAGGGTCACTGTGGGAAATTCGTGGAAAGTTTTAGGGTTTAAAGGGACCGCTGCCGTCAGAGAAATGTCAATATTTTCATAGAGGAGTTCTTCCATTTGTGTGAACGGCATCTGAACATACGTTTTTGTAGGCGTAAAGAAAAAATTTGGTAAGCGCTTATTTTTTAAGCGTTATAAAAATGTTTTTCTGTTCCCTTGACTTATACAGACAGCGCATTCAGTCAGGGGGCTGTTATCCAACAACCGTTCTGGAAGTTTGTATAAGTGCTGGTGGCATTTCGAATGGGAAATAATGTAATGGAAAACTGAGGCTCTGATTTTAAATAATTCTGCTCAACTTCCATGTATTGATTTAAAGAGACACACATACTGATTAAAGCTAGATTTGCGTCATTATTACGCTAGGGCGATGAATGAACTGTTTACAAAGGAACGAAAGGCTAGTTTCCAAAATGGACTCAAACTGGCAGCGTATTAACTCGGCGGTTACAGATTCAATGGAGACGTCGTTAATTATTTCCAGGTACTGCTAATTGAAACGTAACTGGGGTCGTTCATAATTGCTACAGTGGTTTGACTAATTTGACACACAGAAATTCGTCTATAATTGAAAAGTTTTGCCCTATCCTGTGTGGGCACATTCGTTTACCTGGCGACGCTCAGACGTCATCCAAATTTGTACCCAAAAGGACCTACTTTATTGGGTAAAAGGAGATACCATGTTGTCACGGCAGCAGCTCCGACCAACTTTTGCGTACTTCCAGGCATTTTCAAAATTATTGGGAATCCTTCCATTACGGATCGACAGTAGGGGAAATGTAGTGTCACCAGGAGAAACCAATTATACACACATTTTTTGGGTCATCGTTGCATCAGTGCATACACTCTTCTTGGGCTTTAGACTCCTTGAATATGTCGGACCTGAAGGGAAGAGCAAAATTAAATTTTTGCCATTGCACAGCATTTGCTTCTTTGCTGGTGCAACTGCTGTTTTTTGGAGCGTGAGACTGTTCATCCACCAGGGGGAGTTGACGGCTAAATTGTTTAACGATATGATAAATCGGCTGCCACATGCAGGTATTGACGCTATTTGAATTTTAGTTGCTTGGGATTTCATATCGACCGGCATTTGTTTCAGGGACGATTGTAACGCTGCAAGATCCTCTCCCCTTGGCCCTCCCTCTTTCATGCCTGAACACCTCTGTCTGTTTTCTCCTGAGCATTCCGTACACTACGGGTTCACCGCAATTCGTCTACTCCCTACTGAAGGACAATTGCATATGTTATGCCGGAATGGGTTTAATACTTGACTATAGCATGTACATCTTCATGTGTACCACGTTCTCGTTCGGGCTTTGTACTCAGTTACTGTTTCTTCAAAGTGTGGAACTGGAGCTGGATCAACAGATTAGCAAACTGAGGTATGTTCTCACAATTGTTTTAGCGGATTAAGATAACTTTGTCATAATGGATTTTCAAATGCAGTGACGGTGACAGTAGGCTCAACGTCCGAAGCCATTGTCTCACCTTGCGTCTGCTTTCATTTCGAATCATGATGTTCAATAGAATTTTCCCCTACTTGATCTTCGCCTTCAGACTGATCGCTGCAATCAATTCCATCATGGGTCTATTCTTTGCCCTTAAACTTCTTCACGATGATATGCACCTCTCGCTTGCAAATTGCTGGATGGGCGTGTTGAGCTGTGCCACGTACATTCTTGTGTACTGCCGTTGTCACCAGCTAACTGAAAAAATGGAGGAATATAAGATCATGCTGAAGACCAGGTCTGTCCTACAAAGAGGGATAAACAAAGAACTCAACCAGATTTTAAGTTCGATTCCTAAAGGAGACGTAAAAGTTGGGAGTTTCTATGCCATTGACAGGACATCCTCATTGACGTTCGCTGCAATTTGCATAAATTATGTCTGCAATCTCGTCGTTAGTTTCCCAGAGAAGCTTTAAATTAAGCGTTGCATACGCAGCCCTTCAGGATTGGCCCTTAAAGAACATTATTTACTTGATAATTATA
>JAQFYD010000942.1:0-14327 GCA_034694225.1 Bourletiella hortensis
TCATAACAAAAATAACAAATGTATGATAGTTACACCTCACTATCAAGATGCGTGAATAATGGAGAAACTAACTTGTTATCTAATTGACACGCTTGTATATTAAACTTTTCATAAAGATAGAAAGTTAGCAAATTCAAAGTGTATATGAGGTGGTGTATGTGTGTTTATGGGAGATTGATAACAATTTTTGTTGACTTTTCAAAGGGACAGATGAGAGACATGTAGAAGGACATCATAATCTTGCTGCTGGATAGTAATGAAATAATAATAATAATAATGATTATAATAGCTCAAGGAGGGAGAGTGTATTTAGTTAATGAGTGATTTTTGTGAACTAATTATTATTGGAAAGGCAGTGAATTTTCACAATGACAGGAACGACGACGACGACGACCAAGAGGAGGACTATATGGGAACTGACAATTATAATTATTTCAAGTGAACGTATTACATGGGTGTTGCCTAAATGGTGAGAAGGTTTTATTATTATTATTATAGGAAGAAAAAAAGATTAAGATTTTTTCTAAGAGATTAACAATAAGTTAAGAAGGCCTTCCGTTTCTTCACAATTGTAATGTACATGAGTGGGAGTGTGAGTTTTTGCAGTTGTGTCTCAACGTCTGAGTGGCAGCAACTGTCAATATTTTTATTCAGTGTACGAGAGAAGCAGGGACGACGGAGAGCTGTGGGGAACCGTCGCATTGCAGTGCAGTTTTGGGGATACACAAAGCTATAGTGCAGGTATCCTTTCTTCTTCAAAGTCCTTCCTATAAACGTCCTTCTCAACTTTTTATTTTCTGTTTTTTCTATCTCCATATTCTACTTCTATTTGCAAACTGTTGAACAGTAATTCTGATACAGAATTCATTTATTTATTCATAATATTAATCCCGAGCGTCTTAGTGTGCAAGGAGGGAATTTGGAGGAACTGTGTTGCTGCTTGCTGCTCTTGTTGCTGCATTGCATGGTGCGCACTTGTAATTTTTTTCTCTCATGGTTTCTTTGAAATTTTACGATTATACACTGTAGGAAGAGGTATTGAAGAAGAATAATAATTCTTATGAATTTGTTTGCTTTTTTGTAGGAGTTTTGCGTGTTGGGAGTGAAGGAATGGAATGACCTGAAGATACTGGGAGAATTTCAAGTGAATCATGTCATCTGGTTCAACGGGGATGAAATTCCGAATCAAGAGTAAGTGTGTAATTTGTATTCTATATAAACGGTCGTTTCGGGAGGATCAAGTTTTAATGGGGGATTAAGAAAGAAGGTTATGTGGGGTGTCAAGTTACGAGGATGAGGAGCAAGAGATAAAAATTGAAGTGAGAAATTAAAAGGGTGGGAGAGCGGGATGAAGTTTTTCGAGGAGAAGATACTAGAGAGTTCGTGTAGGTTTTAAGTGTGTTGTGTTGAAGAGTGTTGAAATTATTAATTACTATTGTATTTGTGCTAATTTCTTTTTTTGAAGGTTGGAACAGTGTTGCAGTTTGGAAGTGGCTGGCCAATGATGACAAATGTGGAATTTGTCGAGCTCCTTTTGATGGTTGTTGCGCCGACTGCAAAGTTCCTGGTGATGATTGTCCATTAGGTGGGTTTTAGGGGATAGATGATTGATAAATAGGTGCTATTTTAGGTGGGTGAGAGAAAGTATTTAAATTTCATTGTGGAATACTTTTTTTTTGATTTGCAGTTTGGGGTGTTTGCTCTCATTGCTTCCACATGCATTGCATCATGAAATGGTTAGCCGCCCAACAGAATCAGATATGTCCGATGTGCCGCCAAGATTGGGCTCTAAAGTCTGAATAACTTCCGTTTTGGATCGTCATTAAATGTGTTGAATGCAAGTCGAAGATTGTAATTTTTCAGTCGTCTTCTTCGTTATTCTTGTTGAAAGAGAAATTCTCAGAGTGCATCGATAATAATAATAATACTAATTGTTCACGTGTCTGCCTCAAAGAAAGATAAGATAGAACGTAATTTGTGTAACAATCATCATGGATTACCCAGTTTCCCTTTTGCATGGATTGCCGCCCCTACCACGAAGCTTGAATGGATACCATGATCTGGTGAATTCAAAAAATACTTCCTATACCCCGTCACCACCTCAGATGCATTATCCCCAGGCACAGCAGTCTCCTCACGCTATGAGGTCGAGTTCGGACCTTAAATATTTTCGAAGAATATCCCCTGGTCCAACTCATCAAGCTCCTCCACCTATTCCGCCACCTCGTCCCCACCATGGTCATGGACATCGGCATAGTCGACATAGTCATAGCGGAACCTCATCCAGTAGCTCGTCAGTTTTCGCGGGCATTGGTCACGGACATTCGTCGCCCGATCACCATTTTTCTGTGAACAGGTTAGTAATGTGCAAGTTCGATTATCCTTCCCTTTGATAGTAGGTTTAATCACTCTGCAGCTTTTTAAACAGTCATGTGATTTGATTTTTAGGACAATACAGCAACATGCGTCTGACATGAAAGGCCCATCGTCTTCCCCTGCTCGGAGTCTGTCGAGTAGTCCACATAGCCCGCATAATATAGACAGCGGCCTAGGTCGAAGCTCAGCCGATAGTTTTAGTAGCAGTAATAACGAACCTAGGGCATTTGTTCGTGTTGTGAGATCGTAAGAATAATTCTGTACACATGCATCCTGTCACTATTCTAATGGTATTTACTATAATGCTCATGTTCTGTTTGTAGTCCGCTTCATTTAGGAGCCCCAAGCACTAATCTGGATGCGCAGCTAACGCAGTTGAAGAAGGACATGCAGCAGCTACGGCAGATGGACATGGCTCTTCTTGGGCATTTGCTATCCATTCACCAGGTACTGCATCTCACAGGCTTACTTACCGCAGTGTATGACTTCCCAGTTCATGATAATTTGCGAACGTTTTAGTAATCCTATTTGTCATTTGAAGGGAATTCAAGACTTCAGGAATGTCTTAATGCCGCCTCCGCAGCCAGCTCCGTCATCAGCATCGTCATCCATGTATCACCGCCATGGCAATCATACTCATGATATGAGTATGGGATTCTCTACAAAGCTCATTCCAGAGAAACCTCGTAGTCGCAAATCCGCCAGCCGACGTGACAGAAATACTGAAGAAGAAGACCTTAGTGATTCTTTGTCATCTGTGGAATTTGGTGACGTATAAATTCAGGTCGAAGGGGTCATATCCGTCGTAGTACATTCCGTATTCATTTTTGGACGTGTTACCTTGCAAGAATACTTCCGTTACTTTGCATCTAATGATTTCTTCCGTGATATGTTGCTGTTCTAGAGACTATCTACTGTGTCATATTTGGAACTGTGTTTATATTCTTGTGTGATCCAGAATATTTGTGTTAGTAATCAGGACAACGAAATACTTGAAAGTGATGTTACAACGTTTGTAAACGACTTAAAGCTACAAAAAATATCAATCAAAGTGGTATGATAATACAGAGAAGAAGCAAAGCAGATATTGAGAACAATAGCTGCTTTGAATAGTGAACATTATTTAAAAGGTTAAACTACTTATTTTTCCTGAGAATCATGCTAACAGGCTTAGTAATCTTAATGTTTTCCAAACTGCAATACTTTCATATCATTGTACTGTGCGGTTGCTGTAAAGCTGTAATAGCTAAATAAGGTAGGCAGCTAGTTTCGAAAAGAGTAATAACTGAAACAGATTACGAGGATGTGTTGTTAAACAAAAAACGTTAAAAAAATATTTCCCTTGTTCACATGTAGTCAGTGATGTAGAAGGGGTCCCGAATAGACTGCCAGTAAATTTAGTCTCCTTGCTTCTTCGGCTGTGGCAGTCGCCAACGTAGTTATGAGCTGACGATTATTTAAGTGGTTGAATAAAAAAAAGAGTAGAAACCTCGCAAGAATAAATCTTGAAACTTAGCTAAGAATAACTTAGTACAGTACCTTACGTTAGATAGTTAGTAATGAAGCAGAAGTTATTGTTAGTAACTAGCAAACTCCTGTAGGAGTAAAATGAGGTGAAAGAGGGGAAGAGTACTGTACAAATGGAGGAAGCGAAGAACAATAATGGGAAAGACATTATCACAATCCACACAATTTGATTGTTGTTGATAATTTCAAATTTTATTCCATGTATCTGTTACAGTGTTCAGAACGGCCTATGAGCGCCAAGATATTTTCCCATCCATTTGATTTTGTAATAGTGTAATAGTTATTATAATTATACAACGTTATTGAGGATCAATTCCAGATTTTTGAAAAACAACGATTTAATAAAAGGCGTTATCCAAAATATATTGGTATGTGCATTTGATGTCTCCAGCCCGCAGCCCGTCAGACACCTTCCAGTGAACGGCCCTGCATTTAAGCTCAGCCAAGCGTGAAACCCTTCAGTCATTGTATTGATGCAGCATCAACTGCTAACTCTCCAAATGGTTACCCATGGAACAAAAAGCCCAAACTAGCGTGTCTACCATGTTGGTGTTTGGCCCTCGGACGATGATTATAGCCAGGATCACCAGGTCTAGAATAATTTGTGGAAAATCTAGTGGGATTGTCGCTGAAAAGATACATAAAGCCCTGGACGTATTTTTCACTGGGAAGACAAGGACCAAGCCCTTGCAGTAGAAGGGGGTCCCTGATTACAGCAGCGCGGAAGCTTTCGCGAGATATTACGCCCGTTCTATGTTCGTCAAATTTACGTAACGCCAACTCTACGATCTCGCGAATGTGATCAGATGCATCCTCGTCTGTGGGTATGTTCAACAAGCAGCCTCTGAATAAGTGATTAAGCTCTTCACGAGATATTCCATGGTCGCCATTAAAATCGTAGATATCATAAGAGTAATTAATGTGCTGCTCGAGCGATCCACGGAGAATAACTGACATATTTTGTACAAATTCCGTGTCTGATATCTGTGACGATAAAGCGATTGAAAAAGCGACAGTTACGTTCTATACGATTCATAGGAGATGCCTTAGCTACAAATAATTTTGGCTTACTGTTCCTTCATGATCGGAATCAAAAAAGCTGAACATGCGGTCAAGCATTTCATCGTTGTACATCCCGAAACATTCAACCATGATTTCTCTGAAAACTGCCCTATCCCATTGGTCCACTTTGCCTTGGACGCATTTCTTGTACATTTCCATCAGAGCTCTTACCTGTTGCAAAGGGATTGTTTAAGACCTGTCTATACTAGTTAATTCATTATTTTATAGACTGACTTCATCCTGATCGAAATATGTGTGTTTTTCCAAGTAGGCGGCTTGTCGATATGAAGATCCTAGAGTCTGCATGTATTTCTCTTCCTCCGTTCGTGTCAATTTGCTTACAAAATGTCTCTTTCGCCTGTATGCTGGAACCTGCTCCGAAGTTTTCCTATGATGTGGATTATTATGATTGTGATGTTCATCAAGCAAACTGTGCCGTTGGCGATGGAGATCATGCATATTGCTCTGGTGTCCATGCTGATGGTGACCGTGGTGATCGTTTTGAGGATGATGGCCATGCTGGGAATTTTGATCTTGGCCACGAGAATTTTTTTGTGGCTGAGCATTTTTAGCAGCCTGAAGGCCTACAGTCATTTTGAAGTATTTTTGTGTGACTGAGTCGTCCCCGTTGACTCCAGCTCCCGATTTTTTCCCTGGAACATGCTTAAATATGGACTTATGACTAGCTTTTCGCATCTCAATCGCTGACTTCTTTTTCGCCTCTTCTTTCTTGTCAGGCTTTTGCGGACCACCCACCCGAGCAACAGACTTTCTTGCATTTAAAGCCATGCTTCTTCTCGGTAGCAGTTCTTGTGGATTACTGTTGATACTCAATCTTACACTTGAAGAGACGCTACCAGTGCTATCACGTGTCGACGCACTGCTCCTTAGACTCAGGTTACTGTCCCTTCCGCCATTATCTGGAATAGTTATGCTCCTTTGCATCTGAAGACCTTTAAAGCGTGACACGGCACCCCGGACCATCATTGCTGCCGCCATGCCACTAGCCCCCGCACCGCCAGTAATGATATTGTCGCTGTCTGGAACTTTTTCCATGGAAAACATTGAGGTCCTCTGCAAAGTATGAGCTGAATCATTCTGTGAATCTTGTTCACTCCGCACATGTTCCGCTGAGCGCCCATCGGTTGGCAATGACCCGTACGATGACATGGTTTTATGTTGATTTATAGTCGGTTGAAATAATTAATGTTTGTAAGCGTGAAATTTTGACCGCTCCAATAATGCAGTGCAAAGGAATCCTTGTGCATAAGTTTGAGGAAATTCAAAGTGTAATGGTGCTTTCAACTAATGATTATGCTCCCAGAATTTGGTTTCATGCTTGTGCCAATTGCCAATCCAAATGCCAATAAACGAATGTGATGAAATGCTAGTGCAGTGTAGTAAATCATACTTTATGATTAAAAGACGATGACAGTTTCCACATTTGTTTCCACATTTTTCTCGCCTTTATTGTGCATACATGCACTGGAGCATCTGAACGGCATGGAAACATGGGGACTTTTCGAACTATAGACACAGTAACGTTGTCGGGTCGGGAATAGCCGGCCGAGTAATTCCAGTTTCATGGTGGAACTGCAATTCAGTGCTAAATTTAGCCTTGCTGTTAAAGCCTATATATCCGTTATGATCGCGTTTAGCTTGCAACTTCTTTTATGTTGTAACGAAATGGTCGTATGGTATACATTGCAAAAGACGTAGCTCGAATCGGAGAAGCCTAAAAACGCGGAACACATAAAGGTGAGTGAAGCAACTAAAGTCCATGTTTTAAGGGCTGTTGCGATAGCAATGGAACACATAGCTCATTAACTGTAATTAAGATGGCTTTCATAGAAACCACTAATCAACTCTGCTGTTGAGCGCAGCACTTATATCCGAATGCATCGAGTTGGAGGACAGTAACAAATTTCAAGAAGCCTTGGATTCTTTAAGGGCTTTTGACCTTAGGAAGAACGAGACGAACTATACTTACCACAAGGTGTCGTGTGGTCTTCAACACGAAACTGAAAATGTCTTCCGAAAAACGTTGATATGAGATGGACGATGGACTATCAGCTTTTGATCAAATTCCTCATGAGCATAGAAGAAGCATAAAAAACGCAACGCAACAGTTCGTTTAATGGCTTACTTTAAAGAAGTTCACTGAAATTAAAATCACATGAACGGAAGCGCATCCAAAGCTTGGCATGGCAACTATGTAGATATTTGTGCAGGTTGCTTGCTAAAATACAAAAACCCAGTTTTTATGTGGCTGCAGCCGCCTCAATGGCCTCAACATCAGGCAGGCGCTCATATTCTCATATAAAGCTCGCGAGGGCGAAGGAGCCATCTTAATTTCACTATTCCATACACAAGGCACCTGTAAATTTTTGTAGCACCGTCACCTGGACCTGGAATTAGATAATATACGCACCATTTGCAGTTTGCACATCCCAGCCCCAATCCCTCATCATGTACTGCTGCCGTCAACAGGTAAGCAAGATATCGGTTAGTTAGTTATTAAAGATGGCGCGAAACCTTTGAAAGACTGTCTCTCATGTGGCTGCATCGGTCATCGGACCATGCACCGCCCTGAGAAGCCTGGGGAAATTAGTTGAGGAATGGTTTCCGTGCACTCACCTTTATGAACAAAATAAAACCCCACTGCTATGATGTGCATTCGCCCTTGTGAACCCCCTTAAGTTAGGCTTACCAATTGAATAGGTCAAGAAGTAGGCTGAACCGCTGAACGCCTGTGTTGGCCTTCCTGCCGCTGCAAGATGGCGTCATCACCAAAGACCATAGGCGACTTAAAACTAAAGGCAAAATATAATCTAAAGTACGATGACCAAACCGATGGAAAGTGCCTCATTTTTCCATCACCATCGCTCGGCTCCAACACCGTTACGACCATCCGTTCCTCTTCTAAAGGCGGAAACCACAAATCAGATACAGCTTCCCAGACAGTAAAATATTTTAGGAAACCCATTTACAATCCCAGTAATTCCACCACTCCGACGGCATTCAAACGTCCTGCAGAGCCATCCAAAATAGACAAAGCCCAACAAAAGTCAACCTCACAAGCTACAGAATCAAACGCAAAAGCTACACCTTGGTCCTCAAATGCTGGTCCAAAGTCGAAAAATGTTTTGAAAAAGAAGAAAAAGGACGATGGTGAGAAGCTGGAAGAGATCAAGCCATGTCAACAAGTAGATTTGTCTGAAATTTACGTAGGATTCAATGAATTTTTATACCCTTGCAAGCAAGGTCCTAATCCTTGTTGCAATCAATGCCCTTTGCATACCTCAATAAATGAGACTAACGACGATAACGACGAAGCTATGCAAAAGGACTGTGAAAAGTTCGTGTACCGAGATGTTTATCAGGGATTTAACGAAGAGCTAGCAGAATTTTTCGATGGACCACGTCCGCCTTGTATCACCTTACAAGTTGCGAAAGCACAAGGAACGCAAACCAATTCACCGATTCCTATAGCTGGAGGATCGATGCTGCCACCACCGCCACCACAAAACCCTGCCGTTCTAAAGCCTCGTCATATGAGATCCTCAAAAGTTCTTTCTAGACCCGCATGACTTTACTTGAAAAGTTAGGGCCTAAATGCATTGCCACCCGCGATATAAATACATCGCGCCATATATTTGTCTTTATGTGCTTAAAAAGACATCAAAACTTGTATAATTCTCCAGGGTCGATGTCCACGAAGTGACAAGGGTGGTGACAAACCTTACTGTGACGCCGTTCCTCGTGGTCTCTGCTGTCCAGATTACAGCGATTCCTATTGCGAGACTTACAATAACAACCCGCTTGGACCCCTGCCTGACAACTGGGCTGAAAGCATTCGAAGATCATGCTGTGCAAGCGTCAAACCGCGGGTCCCAACGTTGAGTTGCAGTCCAGCCGACGTCTCTATCAATCCGCCCTACTGTCAGTGTCAAAAACAGAATGAACTGGACTACGACAAGGTTTACGTTGGCTTTAACGAAGACATGTACTCAAATCCACCTGACCCTTGCTGCGTCGAAATGCCAAAGAAGCCATGGTGCTGCGGTAGAATCCCTTGCAACTGAACACTTCAACTAACAAAAGGCGAAACATTTAAGGCAATGTTGCACGGTAGCATACTTGAAACATAAATAAAATACAAATTGCATCCCGAAGGCATCAAAATGAGGGGCGATAAGGCTAAAAAGCGATTCTTTATTTCATCGTGCCGGATAGCTATACGGCGTTGGTCCAACAGGGGCAGGGTGAGGTGGGACAGCGTATCCATAATACGGAGGCATGGGTACTGGAGGGGGTAGCGGGGCAACGTACGTAGGGTAATATCCTGGCCATGGCGGGTATCCAGGTGTAGGGTATGTATAGGGATACGGTGATGAATAGGCTGGATAGGCAGCTTGTGGAGGCATACCCGCCGTATCGGGAACTTTTGCATAAGTGTCATACCCCGCTGGAAGTACATTAGCCTTCCCTTCTTCCTCCTTACCTTCGCCATTACCACCTTTGACTTTTAAGGGGTTACTGCTACTAGCAGCGTGCAGATTTAAACGAGGTTTATCCGGCACTACAGGAACTCCATTTACTTCCATACGTGTCGATTGACTCCATCCGGGACCAAACAATTGTGATAAAAAGTGTTCCGGCGAGGGAAGAGACGGATCTGCTGCTTGAGGACATTTACAGTCCATTTTACAATTGCTGCATTTCGTACAAATATTATCCACGTATATTCCGCATCTGTTACAACGTCCGCATTTTTTGGAACATTTGTCCATCGCTGCTACGGGTCGTTTGGGTGCACTAAACCCCTCGAAATCATATAGATAGTTGTCAGGATGAAATCTACTTCGACATGGGAACTGTTTGGCCCATAATGGTGGGCAGGGTTTGTGGGTATCCACAAAGTTTTTCAGCCCTTTGACCTTTAACTTTTTAGACGAGGACGCCGTAGATATGGCCGTGTTCTCTCGACGGGGGCAGAATGATGATGATTTTTCGTCTTCTTTCATTAATGACACATCTGGTGACCTCGTCTCGTGATGGCGGTGGTTCAATACGGTCCCATACTTTGGTGGTGACCTGTTGATAGTGCGAGTACCAGGGCGAGTGTCAAAACCTTGACATGAAGAACTTTCGTCTCCTCTGGTAGCTGAAGATAAGGGAGCAGGGGTTGATGAGGAGATGGTAACTGTTGGTGGTGGCACGGGGCTGGCGATTCCGTCTAAGCGTGTCTTCTTTGAATTTTTCTCTCTTTTCACTATATTTTTATGTTTTTGTTGTTGAGCTTGAGCCTGTTCTTGCTTCAGTTGTTGAATCCGTTGTTGTATTTGCTCCTGCTGCTGTAAATAAGTTCTAGTGCCTCTCGGAGTTTGTATTTCCTGCTCTGAATTTTTCCCATCTTGATGAAACTCTTTGATGGGCTGCTTGAGGAATAATATTCTAGGCTCGCCTTCTTCCAGTGCCGTTTTCTCCGTTTCCGAACGCTGTGAATGGGAGCGGCTACTGCTTGCTGTGCTATTCGTCGTTGGAACGCGCAAACCAATGAATGGCTTCTTTTGGAATTTGGATTGGTCTCTCAGCTGTTGTCTTGAGTGGACCGGGGATAATATTTGTAACTGAATCTTTGGTGGCAAAAGATTCGGAAGAGATTCATCTGCTGTGGAACGAGTAGCAATTACAGTCGCTGCCGGGGCCTCATCACCTCTACTGCTTGGTATAACGGAGGCCACCCCTCCCTTTTCAGTGTTCCCAATAACGTCAATGTGTGACAAGGTTTGATTCCTGAAGGACGGTGTACTTGCGCTTCCCTCCACCAGTTGCTCCCATCGGGCATGCAATTTCTTGTCGTTTGCATATCCGCCTTTGCCATCCCGGCGTCGGCGGCTTCGAAGAGCAGTGTCACTATTTGAATTCCTTTCGAATATGTCCGGAGCGTCACCGCGGCCTCTGCTCTTGCTCTGTACAACGCTTTCTAAGCATTACTGCAAAACTTGTTATAAAATATTGGCACTTACAGGAGTTCCGCCCATTTCACAAAAATTTCTTGAGGTCCTGCAGTTATGAGGTCACCCAGGCCATTGCCATTGGTGTGTGGAAAACTTGAGAATTTTGATAAAATGTATAAAATCTTATAACTTTAAAGCCATTGAAATGGCTTTAAAATCAATGGCCAACCTAGCGATGAAGTTAGTTGACTTACAGTAAAGTTAAGCTTGCTTCTAAGTAACGGCTGTATACTGTATGGATATGGAAATAAGTATTCAGCAATGCAACAAAGAAAACAACTATACAAACGTCAACAATTTTTCTAGTTTCCGATATTTGTTCTGCGTAAGAATCATAATTTTAGAATATATGCATAACTAGACAAATTTGGACAGAAATATACTTTTAGTTCCCTTCTGTATAACTGAATTTAATTATTATTTTCGTAAGGTATGCATATTTTCCTTGCTCTGTCAATAAAGACGTACGAGAGACTTAATTTTCTTTAGCAACGAATTAGTGATGATATGCAGCTAAGGTATTATTATTTCTGTCGTTCGTAATAGTAAAGTTGAACAATAATAGTTAGTTGCATGTAATTTTAAATGAATAGTTAACTGACATGCATCCATACGATTCCTTAGGCATAGGGGAAAACTGCACTGTCGTTGGAAACGTACAACGTAAAGCTGCACAATGCGAAGATGGAGATTCTCCGCCGCACAGCGCTCATGTTCACATGGTTACGCAAACCAATAATAATAATATATCGAAAAATTCAAAATGCAGAATAAACTCAAAAATCCACCTGTTAATCCACGTATGAAAAAGTTCACAAATGCAACAATATCGATTTACGTAGCTAGGCTTAAGACTTTTGAAAATATGTATCCCGTCCTCGTCCTGCTATCCTGTGGCTACTCTTCTGCACACGGCGATAAAAAAGTGAACTTGTTGGTTGGTTCGGGTTTCAGGTTGGAATTTCTCTATGTCATTTTTATTAGTTTTTTTTTCTTGAGATTTAAAAGCAAAATTATTCCTGGCTCCTAAAGCTTGGTTATTATTACCGTGAGCAGAGCTAACAAGAGGATTACATCTTGTGACTCTAATCATTAGCTTACACGAAGAAAATTGCTTACAACACAACAACCTATCACCATTAACATGCCGCATTAATAACCGCTAATAATGTCCGACTTAAAAAATGCAAACGACAAAAGTCCAGCTGACACGAAATTTGACGACGGTACAACGAATCCAGCGCTACTAAGGTAAACCTCGTCGGACTATTGTTACATTCAATCCTCAAATTTTTCTTCACATTTTAACGCTTGCTTGCAGCCAGAACTCTGACCATGTGGCAGCTCGTGGCTCCAGGGCGCCATTGTTATTGGTCAAATCGGAAGCAACTGCAGATTCATGCCAAAAGCAAGAAAATTCTCAAACCGTAATATGTATGGAGGGGTCTGAGAAATTTCAGGAGGAGGAGAGGAATGCAAATAATGAAAATAAACCGTCCGGAAGGGAAGAACAGATAGGACGAGGAGGCAAACACTTGTCCGATGGTGATCCCGATTTAGAACCCGTTTCATCCTCAACAGTGCAAAATAATGCGACAGGAGCAAAGATGCCACTCATGTCAAGAATCATTCCAATATCCAAAAAATCCTCCCAAGTTGTTCCCAGTTCGGATAATCATCAGGATGGTGCTATTTTAATAGCAGTTGATGATCTGTCTTCTTCAATCCCAACTGAGCGTATTATTCTGGACGAAACTGGATGTCAATCGTCGTGTGTACATCATGTGAAGAAGGGGATGAAAGAGGGTAGTGTCACACCACCAGCGACAGGAGTGTTTGAAATTAAGGAAGAGGGCAGCACGGAGAGCGTGGAGGAAGTGTGTAGGATTTGTCATGATAATCCCAGTAGAATGACACTCCTTTCACCCTGCCTTTGCAAAGGTAACCATCGCAGGTGATTTTATCTTCAGGATCCAAAAAAGTAGAACTGACGTCAAAATATGTTCCAGGCTCTATGGGAAAGGTTCACCGCCTTTGTCTTGAGAGGTGGCTTGGAGAATCTGCAAAAACAAGTTGTGAGATTTGTGGTCATGAGTATGAAACAGAACGTCGACCGAGGGTGAGTTCCATTCCAGATTGGCTTTTAAAAGTTACCTAAATCTATTCACGTTAAATAATGATCTTAATGTAGTACACAGGCTGGAGAAGCGTTGTGGCATGGATCCGGAACCCATTGGCTCCAACGGATACAAGAAACTTATTCTTTGACTTGGCTTGCTTCTTTATCTTGACTCCTCTAGCCGCCATTTCTGCATGGCTCTGCGTGGTGGGTGCAAAGCACTATAGCTTTGGACAGACTGTGAGATATCATAGTTCATAATGATGATGATTAAGTTATGCCCATGTAACTATTGGCCAAGTACACATGTGCAAAATCCTCATTCATTCACAAAATTATCCTGTCGATGATCGCTGCAATTTTAATATAAAGTTACAGCTTAAAAATATTGATATGAATTGAATTTCCAGACATTGAATCCGGATGGAACTCAAGAGCTACCGCCAATGCATGATGAGTCCAAACCTGGTCTTCGTCCTGGCCACCAGAATAAATTAAGGAATAAGAATATTGAGGCTTCAAATTCAACATGGACTTCCATAGGGTTGTTAACACTGACTGGGACATTGCTGGCGGCATATTATGTCTGGCTCTTTGTTGCTGTAAGGTATAGAATTATAACTCAAAGCAGTCCCACTTTTTACAAAATTCATTTAAAAAAGATCAAAATGGCTGATTCTAAGTTTGTGAGAAGGTACCATATTCAAGTATGGAGAGAATGGCAAGCAAGAAATTTTGTCGTCACAATTTCTCCTTTAAATCCAGAACGTGTAAGACAATTGAGACAGCTGAGAGAAGCAACAGCATTCGTGGAAGTTGCAGAACATCAGCATCAAGTGCAACAACAACAGCAGCAGCAGCAGCAAGATGTAACGGGTCAAACTTCTGGAGTTACGGCGTCCGGTAACAATAATAATAACAACATTGAGAGCTCGGATGATAGCAGTGCGAAGGCTCAGAAGCAGAACATGAAGAGGTTAAGGGAAAAGACACTGGCAAGGGCTTTTGAAGAGACAGCCTCGATGGATTCTACGGGGTCCATTTCGGACGCAATGGCTTCCAGTACAACCCCTGGACCGAGTAACTTTAAGTCCAATAGATACAATAGTGACGTTGATTCTATTCAAGGGAAAGTTATTATCATTCCATCCGAGGCCAGTTGTAACATTCCAGATCGGGAAATCTAATTCCTTTGTTTCTCACACTACTCATGATCATGA
>JAQFYD010000943.1:0-14320 GCA_034694225.1 Bourletiella hortensis
TTTTTTTTACTGCTGTCCTCTTCTTCTGAGAATTAATTGAAACTGCTCTTCTTCTCGTTCGAGTATTTAATTCCCCTCTGGTGGGAATATACGAAAGGAAATTGGTTTTGGTGGTTGGACGTCAACATGGCTTTTTTTCACTATTGTTATTAGACCTTGCTAACTATAAGATGGAAGAAGCGATCCTTGATTGCCCAAGTTTGAGAGAAAGAGAAAGAAAGAGAGAGAGAGAGAGAGAGAGCAAGTAGAGAACCCAGGGTGCATACAAAGTTGTGGACAAAAGCAAAGGCTTATTTCCACCATGATTAATTCAATTAGTTTCCCAAAACTGTTCTCCTGCTCAACTCATATGCTTCACTTAACTTTAGCTAATGATAAATTTTGACCATCAAAAGCTATAATTCGGGTCATAGCAGTCGTCTCAGATGTAGCTACTTGATCATTTTACATGTTGTGGACAATTAATGCTCAAGTTTAGGACCGATTTGGATCCAAAAATTTTTATGAGCAGAACGGAACGTTGAAGGACGCATCTTGAAGGGCATTTCTTTCTGTTCGTAGTAAATTTATGAAAAAGTCTGGGAGGCTTTCATGCCTAAGCACTTTTATACATTCAAAGGAGCGCCCTATTTTGCATCATAGAACGGAATTTATACAAAGAGCACCACAGTTCGATGTATCTATAATTGAACCAGTTTACAGATTCTTCAAACTTTCATTTCCCAATGGTTCTCAAAACGCAGTTAAAAAATTCCTTGAATAAAATTCTCCATGCGCTTTGTAATCTATTCTCAAAAGACTCACAGGCAGGTTTTGACATGTGGATGGTCTTCAAATGTGCCAAATCTAGTCGTCATTGAAGGAAATGTAGCTACTATACACGTGTATTTGTACAACTCTAGACCGTCATGTGTGTATGATCCATTCAATCAGGATAATATGCGTTGTATTGATGTGTATATGTGTACCTTTACGTACAAACATACGTTCCCGGGTTTTTTCGGTACTACAAAGAGAACAAGTTGTACAAACTCGTACGTAGATATTGCAAAGTCCCCTGAAAATAAACTTTTATTGCTCTTTTAGTTATGCCAATCGAACGGGTTGAGTGAATTCATGAAATTAAAAAGATGTAAAAGCGAACGCCTGGTGTTGTGCTTAAATTTAGTATGAATCATAAAAGCCCCAGGTCTACTCAATATAAATGCTAACCTTCCGCTTGTTTTGTTATACTGCTCCGCATGAAATGAGAATTCCGAGCCTTTTACAGCCTATTTTGTCAATGCCTCCATGCTCCCCTATCTTTGTGCAAAGTATAGGGCTACATGTAGCTAGGCTTCCATAAAAGAAATACTTATAATCATTGCACTTGTGTAGACAGCTATAAAGGTATTTTAAATAATTGGAAATATCTCATGGTAAAATACTGCTCTGTTCATTACATTTATCTGATAAATAATTACTACTATACCCGTTTGATTTGACAGGGAGCAGGAAGAATTAACTGCATAACTCGTGTAATTAAATTTTTGCTTCACAGAAAGCTTCAAGGACTGGTTGAGAGGTGTCTTTCTCTTGGTCCACTGATGAGTAAAGAACTTTTAGTTGTTGGTGGAAATTTGAAGTAGGAACTATCTGTGCTGCAAATGGATTCAAAGTGGATCCTCAGCTGAATGTTTTTCAACTTAAGGGGAAGAAAATATAGCAAGTGAAAGAGTGAGTGAGCTGAAGCAAAAGAGGATGTGAAAAGCGTTCAAGAAGGCATTCAAATTAAAGGCAGTTGAGCGAGTGAATGAAGTAGTAGTAATAGTAGTAGTAGTGCTGCAGCACTGAGGTTTTGGATGAGTGAAAGGTCGACAGAGAAAGAGAGAGAGAGAGAGAGAGAGAGAGAGGAAAAAGGAAAAAAGATGCTTGAGCATTAGACCCTTTTACTTTGTCGCAATAATGTTAGCCTAAAGTGCATTCTTCTACACATGAGAACGTGTGTGCACACATCCCATAACCATCATCATTCACCACAGCTATTGCCCACTGCCAACCTTGCTTAAGAGATGCATTACCCGCGTTCCACAAAAATAAGGGAAGATGACTGTGAAAGAAAAGTTGTTGGTGAAAAAGGATTTTATGCAGGACGACAGGATGTGCATCATGCAAACGGATGGATCTATCTGTACAGTCATCTTATGTGACTGAACGAAATTTAACAGAATTTGTCGATCCGAAGGTAGTGGAACGATTGTGCAAGTTTATGAGCCCACCGCAACAAAGTCATGCATTCACCTTGTACAGGTCATTTAGCAAGTTTGATATGTATAGCGAGAGTTAACAGAAAAGGAGAATTATCATTACTTCAAGGTCATGAAGGAACAAGAAGAAAGACTTTGCCCTGCATGTACATATTCTGTAACTCATATCTTTGAGTGCAATAACGTGAGATAGACAGAGATAACAAAAGTTGTGAGAGGAGGAAAGTTTTCAGAGAAAGAGAGAGAGAGAGAGAGACAGAGGGAGACAGACAGACAGACCAAGGGAAAGCGAGAGGCACGTAGTAGATCTAGACGATACTTGTGACCTGATGTTGTAGCATCGTCCAGTGGACGATTGGAGCGCAATGATGCGTGTCATTACATTCTCCGTTGTACTACTGTACAGATGAAAAACCATGTTGCTCTGTGGAACAAAAGGGATTCCATATTAAGGGAAAGCTAGTAGCGAGACCAAATGATAGGCAGTCGAAGAGATTATGACTGGCTGTATAAGAAAATGAAGGAAAATTGCCTACAGAGGATAGCCGTAAAAGTCGGCAGGTCCACCCTAAACGCTTCCTTTCCACTATTTACAGGTAAACAATGTGGGAAATGAGGGGAAGTGAATGTGTGTCTATGTAAGTTCCACTGTCCGTGTATATCTCCTGCCTGCATTCATGTGTACAGACTGTGGGAGATTAAAAGTAGATTTTCGCTCTGAACCATAGTACAGGATTAAATGAGGGAAACGGTCTCATCCCACCTGTCATTCTATTGATTTTCAATTCAATCTTACTTTCTCTCAGTTTGCTCTCTCTCTCTCTCTCCCTCTCTCTCTCTCTCTCTCTCTCTCTCTCTCTCTCCCTTCTATCTTCCTCTTTCTCTGCGTGTTCAGATTTACACTACATGTTGATCCACGCACATATACACGTAGCTATTCAGACACATGGAAACATGGAGTAAGAGCTCGTGATATAGATGAATGGTCTACCTTCATTCATTGTAGTACATAGTGAAAGTAGTATAGGATGCACGAAGAGCAACAGAACAGATTTTTACCATAGCCGACATCTCTGTGGTGAGGAATCTTTTTGTCAGCATGTGCGTGTGTCTGTGAGTGTAGAAATGGGTGTATATAGCTGCGAATTTTACTTTATTCCATTGAATTAAATTTCATAGCAGAGAGAGAGACTGGATGCAGGAAGAACGATAAGAATTTTTGTCCTTATATGTGCATGTCTATGTGTATGTGTCTGTGTGTTCGGGAGGACATTTCTTGAGTCTTTTCCCTGCATATGACGAGAGGGAAGCTAGCAAGCAGGCGGCATAGTCATGGACTACTACTAGTAATAGTAGTAGCAGTAGCAGTAGTAGTAATAGTAAGTACTGTAGAAGGAGACTCACTCGCACATTTTTTCCTTCCTTTTGCGGCGAATAGTCGGGACCGTATTACTTACACACTTCAGTTGAAACACACAAGAATTTTCCTTTCAGTCCTTTGCTCTCTCTCTGTAGCTCTCTCTCTCTCTCTCACTCTCCTTCCTCTTTCTCTCTCTCTACCGCCTTCTCTAACTCTCGTCTCTCTTTCCCTTCTACTGCACTTAACGATAGAATCTCTGTTTGGACACATACATAGAAGGGGTGGGTCTCTTCCAGTACTGAGCAAGTCAGTGATGCCCGGGTTTTAGTTTGTTCACGGCGCTCATCAACTCAGGTTCTTCTTTTGATTCTCTCTCGTCGCTCGTCCTTCTTGTCGTCGTCTCACTTTCCGCTCGGTTCTCCGCTTCTCTTCTTCTGTATAGCTTCTTCTCTTCATCGTCTCCACATAGTCTCGTCGTCGTCTACAACATCTTCTTTTCACTGTGCTTCACATTGTAGGATTATATACATTATGAAATAAACGGTGGTAAACAAGACGGACACGAAATAAGTAGCTGTGAGGTTCTTTGGACAGTTCTGCACTCAGTTTCTCTCTCTGCTGTTGTTTGCCCTCTATTTTGGGAAGTTCCATTGAAAACTTAACCATCATTGTTGTTGGCATTCTCATCATCATTATTGTCGAGAATCTTGGTGAAACTCAGAAAGAAAACATCAGCAGAAGCCTTGGACGGTAAGTTTTTTGTGGATACTCCCTTTGACATCCACTTTTCCCTTTGATTCAAGCAAACCACTTTCCCGCATCTCGGTCTCTCTCTCTCTCATGTAGCTGTAGTCTTTGTTGTGAGTTATCTTTCTCTTGGTGTAGGGAATGACTTTTGTATGGGCAAAATAGTCATGTATGGTTAAGAAGGTTGAAGAACATGAGATTATTTCATAATCCAATTAACTCTGATCATTTCCTGATTTCTAACATGTTATCACTACACTTCTACTCTGCTGTATCCTGTTTGTTTAACGGTCGCCGCGGGGGCAAGGTTCGTCGGGGTATGCCTCCCATGCCTTTGCTTGCTCCAGACCACCGGAAGCGAGGCAAACTCTGTCCTTTATGGGTACATTCCACACGATTCCAGAGTCGAGGCAGTAGCTACCGAACCGGGTGGTCGTTGTCGTCCGTGGTTTTTTCTACACATTTGAATATCTTGATATGAGAAGTTGATAGAGTAGGACAACCGTCCCAGTCCGCCTCCCCAAACTTTATACTCTGTGACTTGGAATACTAATAATAATGATAATAATTTAGAGTCCAAGTTATTAAGTTTTGATTACTTTTTCTTATTCTCGGCTCTCCATAATTGAGACAGAGGGTCATGGGGATGCATTACAATGTAATAACATGATGATACAAGTCAAATGGCAAGAGGCAGTGGCTGGGGTGCCATTTTAGTGGAAAAGATAGCCTTTGTTTTGCTGCCTAAAAAGATATGAGGCCGCCTGATGCGGAGGTAAGGCTGCGGAAAATTTTGACTGCGGTTCCCACAGCTATTCCAATGGATCATACAGAGTGCAGTAGTGCGGGTAGGCTAGGTGTGAGCAAGGTAAATTATGCGGGCATGGAAAGAACGTCTCGTCATTAGCTATTCAATATGGTAACCGCATAAGGGAACAGATAGCTAGCTTTGACTCTATGTCTCAAACAGGCCATATACCTGAGAATAAAAAAGAGGAGGAAAAATAAGGAATCAGAGTAAATTACCTATCATTGGAGCACTTGTGTGTGTACGCTATTAATAATTGTATGACCAGATTGGGGCTATATCTAGGGGTAGTAGTAAAAGTTGTTTGACTTGTTTGGTATTAAAGCCTGTTACCATATGAAATCATATCCTGTATCTTAATCGCCGTATAAAAGTGGCTGGTGCGAAGGGATTGTAAAAAATTTATAGCTCCGTCCGTTCATTCCAATCAGGTCTTTAGGACGAGGGCAGGAAAGTACAAAGAGAGGAGAGCCAGACTTCTTGCTTCGCTTCTGTAGTATGAGCGGCAATATATTATTATTAGTATCTGTGAAAGGCAGTATCTAATAAGTTTTCTAGGAAGCAGGACGGTAGTAGTGCTGATGGTTGCCCTACCAACTGGTCGGATCACACAGTAGCTATACTGCCACTATGTATGATCTCTTTTCATTATGAAACCATTCCTGTCCTGAGGTTAGAAAACAATTTCGCCTTCATTGCTGCTATTGATAGTGACATGATGGAAGATTCCCGCAAGACCTTATATCAGCTCACTTAAAGGAGAATACTTACACAACCGCGAGAGTAACACTAGTGGTAGTTTCCACTCTGGCCAAAATGACTCTGTGCTACTATACTAGTAGCCATTCTTTCCTCTTCCTTCATCCCATCCTCCTCTCCTTCGCCGCCTCCTGTTCATCTTTCTCCTTCTTCTCCATATTCCCCCCTCTTGCATAAAGCATGTAAATGTGAAGGCGAATATTAAAATCCCAACTGCTGAAATGAACGGAGAAAGTAAAAGGTGCCATGTGTTCCACTCAGCTTTTATGGAACATGGGACGTTTCTGTATATAATATGAGGGGAAATGGGGATTCGAAGCAGTAAAGTCATAATTATTTTCCGTTATATATATATTCGAGGAACATTGTGTGACTAGGACTAGACTGTGAGAGGTGCTGTGGAAATTGCAGACTGTTCAAGGTGTCACATGTAATAAATGTTTGACCAAAAAAATAGGCCATTGGAAATGGTGAGAAAAGGCTTGTTGAAGGGGCTAAAAGGATCCATTCAAAGTTAAGTAATCCCAGTCGTTTTATGAAGGTAAACCATAATTTTCCACTGAGTCAACGTCCAGGCCTGAATCGACCCGAATACATTACAACCGCCTCTGTCTTTGTTCCAAGTCAGATTGAATCTTATTGGATTTGTGGAGAGTTGAATGGGAACCAAAAAAATGTTCTTGGTCGCCTTACCAGAATTATTTATTGAGAAAGTCAATCACAGACTCTTTTCTGCCAATTGCATTGCTCCCTCCAAAGTCTCGATGATCATGATGATGATCATCATCACCGTACTAGTGCTGTATATGTAACTTCCTTAAGATTCCTTCTTTTCATGATGATGATGACGAACGACAAGAGGAGGAGGAGAAAGATATGGAGCCATGAAATGAATTGTGAGAGTGCAGTCCTTCCATCCAGGATCTCATTAGTTACGGCTCATACTATGAGAGCTGTGTCTACAACAAGCCGTAATTACTCACTTGCCACTGCGGCATGTACAGAATAGTAGTAGGAAGACACTGAAGCAAAAGTCTGGTGAACATGATGGCGGAGACGAATAATTGTGGGCTAGCCTACTAGTGAGATCAAGACGAAGGGAGCATGTGGTAGAACCCTATGCACGTAGAATCGTTTGTCAGGAACCTTTTTCTCCTTCAAGTTCTAACAGGATGGCACATTTCATACCAGCAAAGGTATCTTCCTCTCCAGCATTCTCATAGACAAGTTGTTGTTGTTGTCGGGAAAAAACGGAAAGACATAGATGCCTCTTGGCTTTTCCTTCTTTACTTATCTCATTCATCGTACTTACTTGTATGGACACATGTGCGTCTTGAGCATTAAATGTGGAAACTGTAGGTCCTCCTCCTTCTTGTCTTGAAAAAAATATTTTCTGCACAACTGAGCCTTTTGTAATCTTCTGTGACTCTTGGTGATGCGTGTAAGCGTGTCTCTCTGTTTGTGTGTATCTATGTGTAACATAGCCGGTGGATGAGGAAGAGCATGGGTAAACTTTATACTTTCTCTATAGAAGCTGCCAACTCATACATAGACAAAGAGCATCCAGAGCAGTGGGAAGAATAGAATAGGAGCATCATACGAAAGGGCATCAGTAGCAAGTGTTTTGTTTACGGTATGTTTGTATGGGGCGCCGTAATTCCATACTTTTAGCTATAGTCTCTACTACACGCCAAGTATGTGCGGTCTGGAGGATGACGGATGACATGGTTAAAAGAATTGGACGTTTCTGTGTCAACTTCAAGGGAAGAAGTGTAGCTTGAGGCTTCACTTTTACTCCTCGGTTCACGTTACAGTCCTACCCCAAATTTTTGGGTTTTGTTTCTATAAATCAGATAGGAAGTGAGCCACTTGGAAGCTCCAGTGACATGTCTTTAAATGATAGAGATAGGTGGGTACAGGAGGCAAGCCAGCTAGCCAGCTTTCTCTTTTCTCAATAATAATCCTTCCCATGGAAGGGTCATCATTGATGAGTCAGGATGAGAGAAGTCATCATCGTCGTTGTCGGCTTGGTAACAAAAATCCGGAATCCGGTGAACTATTTGGCCATGTTACTCTTTGCTGGCTCAGGTGGAAGGAAGAGGAATGCGGGATTTTCCACAGGCGGCACCAGATGTGAAATACTTCATCAGCCGCACTCAAGGCTTTCTGTCATCTGTTCACAATACTATAGCGACTAGTTTCTTTCCAAACTTGAGACCATAAGGTTTCACCAATTACCTATAGCAATCTTCTCCGATTACTCCTCTCTGTCTCTTTCTCCCGCTTTCTCTCTCTCTCTCTCTCACTCGCTGTCTGCATCTTCCTTTCTCCTCCACCTCTCTTCCATTCCCACGTCGTTGACTTGCTTCATCATTATTTTCCATTTATACACTCACTCCTCACTCATTCTAACTGAGCTTACTTCCGCTAAAGCCTCACACACGACACTGTTCACTGTTCCTTCAGAACTGCCTTTGTACAGCCGCAAATTACTCTCCATTTGCTACATTAAAACTGAATCAAACCCTCAGTTCAATAGCTTGCTAACATATTTCCCTTCTTCCTTCCTTCTTTCTGCTCTCCCCTTGCTCTTACATTAAGCTTTCTCTTCTTGTTTTAATGCATGCAAAGTTTGAAGACTGTGAAATAATAATTACTTTCTCTTATGGAAATTCCCCTTCTCATTTGTTCCATTCATTTGAGAAACCATAGAAATAAATGGCAAACGAAGCTGTTGACAACTATAATGAGCCAAAAGCGGAGAAATTTATAGTAACAACTTGAAATAAGTATAACTTATTATTCATGAGCTTAAATCTTCAATTTTACCAATGAGTGCAACCGCAACTGCTGCCTGCCTGCCTCCCTGTACTGGAAATCTTGACAGGAATTCTGCCATTCATTTGAATATGCTTGCACATGAGGTGGTGAACGTCGTGAATCCAACATGTTCCTCCCCGCGCCTCATTCATATTCCATTCATATGGTTGTTCTTCATTCCGGACGGAGGCCTCCTGTTTGGACATAAAAGAAGCAATTTGAAGTCATTTCTTGCCCTTTGACTCTCTTTTGGCATCATGAGGTTATTGTACAAATGACAAAACATAATGTATTGCTTGCATTGTGTAGCAGCAATTGTTAGGAATCTTTATGTGCTTGACTCAAAGCCAGGGCATTAGCAGTAATTATTATTAATGCATCATATGTTCCAAGTAAAACTTTGTGCACAGCACGTTGCTCATTTCTATGCATTTAGTATATCTTTTGGTTACTCAGCAACGAGAAAAACCTGTATAATTGGTTTGACTTATTCTTTATTATTACTATGATCTTTGTTTATATTTTCCGCTTTAAATTTCCTTATAGATTAGTATTGAAAGGATGGAATAGTTCTCTCTACTGCTGCAGTGCCTTTAGTAGTGAATAATGTTCCGAAGGACGAGTTATTTGGAGAAGTTAATTCAGTGGGGAGAGGAGCTGTAAAGGGAAGTCATGTGCGTAGGCGAGAATTTGATGTGAGCAAGGATGGAGAAATATAGGAGGAGGACATATAGCCAAAGATAATCATGCTGCTGACAGGAAATTGTGTTCTGAGGCATGGTGGATTTGACTAATAAGTAAGTACAGGAAGCAATCAAGCCACCAGGAGGAAAATACTCTTACATGCAACTACGCCTCGTCTATCAAAGGAATCATGATATATATTATGATACAAATATACGCGTATTTCCTCCTCTTCCGCTCCCCCATCTCGTTTACCGGCTTCTGTGGCATGATTGATATCCATCTCATCCGAAATGATGTTTAGAATTTTCTTTGGGCGAGCCAACAACGACTGAGGATCTTTATATTACCTGCATTGATTCGTTTATAGCAGCCTCCTCCTGTCATAACCATGGCTGGCTTTCTTCTCCACGCATTATCAACTCTTCTTTTTCATAGATTTTTCTCCCAGGAAGCTGCAATATGTATATGCCTCCATCTCTCATCCTGTTTATCCATTTCCTTCAAGTCCATGTAAAGTCTTACCCCATAGACATTATTCATCTACTAAATACATTGAAACTTTGATGTCTGTTGAAGAACCTTCTTACTTGGGGTGAAAGTCCTACTAGGAATATGTTGAAGGAGCGTGTCTAAAAGAGTGTCACTTGATATGAAATCATTGGAAGGCTGTTTACCCATGAAGATGGGTTCACTTGGGAGGCGAGGGATGAAAAACGAGAGGCAGAGACTTGAATGAGTGATTCAAGGTCGATCTGAACGTTGACATATGTACGGCCAACTTTGGCACTAGTTGGAAATTTCACACCATCACTGACTGACTGACTGACTGTAGTGGGCATTATTGATTTGAAAATTCTCGAGAAACTGACTCGTCAGTAGCTACGTCTAACTAGTGTGTACATTTCTGTATGTATGGCTTATGTAAAGTACGATAAGTTGGAGAGAGAGTGGGACAGAAATAAAACCCATTGTTACGTTTAGATTGTGCTTCATATACAGTAGTAGTAGCAAGTGCGTGGACAGAAGAAAACGTTTTGTCCCTACGATTGGATATAAGTTCGATCAAGAGGAAACAGGGATAAGCTGTTAGGTTGGGCAGTCTGGAAAAAAGTCAGTGGGACGGAATTTTTCTCATACTTTTTTTTCCTTTCGCCTCATGAAGCCAGCTGACTGACTGAGAAACTTCAGTTTGGATTTGGTTGGATTTGCAAAATGCAATCAAAATGTCTCTGTTGCTCCCCCATGTTGGCCTTGACATGAGTCCCTGGGCGATTGAGAGTGAAAGAGAGGCAGAGAGGGAGAGGGAAAAAATATTACAGAAAATGAAATCGAATACTAAATGTGTTTCCCGGAAATATGCAAAAGCAGAAAAGTAGGTGCAGTTTAAATAAGCACATAGAATTCGAGCATATCACGCCCTAAATTACCTTATAACAGGTGAGGTGGGTGGAGTTGTAATTTTCGTCAGATTTGAAGGAAAGGCTTTTGTATAACGTGACAACATGTAAATTTGAAAAAATGATTAACTTGACTCTTCTTAATTTCATAGGCCATTTGGATTGCTCCATTGGGGGAGAAGAGGAGAAGAAGTGCTTGTAGTAGAAGACGAAGAAAGAAGACATTAAGTTGTGAAGTTCCACCTAGCATAATCATCATCATCATCTTCTTCTTCATCAACAAGCCGTTTAAATTCAGAGCGCAAAAAGGGTTCTATAATAAATTGGTAACATACAGTCCTGGGACCTCGCCTTTCTCGCTCTTACCAGGTAAACTTTCTATTCCCTCATATACCCTAGTAGTAGTAGCTAGTGGCATTTTACTCCATGCTACCAGTCAAGTAAGTCATAGTATGGTATCAGCCTTGGCTGTGCCACATTCCGCAATGTGAATACAAATGGATGGGAAATCAGGACTTGTTGTAAGTATGGAATTGCATATGGCGCCAGAGTTTCCTTTATTTTTATTTTAGACTCATATATAAATATGGGGGAAAAATGTATTTTTTTGTAGTCTAATATGACCACATCTTACATTAGCTACTAGCTAACTTGCATAAGCTGGGATGAAATGTGACTTATGCATTATAACGTTGAAATCCCAGAAAATATTCATGCTCTGGGGAAGAAGAATCGGACGAAGAAAAAACAACAAGAGGGAACATCCAGTTTTAACGAGATTCACGGTGTCTTGTTTTTATAATGGAGCTCCGATTATAGACATATGAATTGGGACATAGGTATCTTATGTGTGTACAACAACCTTCTCTACATTCCCATTCCTCCTTACTCCCATGTTACTATAATTTTACAGGGGAAAACGTATTATAAAAGGGTATAGGGGAGGACGAACTACTACTAACAAAGTTGGCTCAAACTCGTGCACATCCTGGAGTACAGCTAACTCTCATCCACATACAAACAGGAACGGAGGTAGCAGTTGTGTGTGTGGAGAGTTTCGCGTTGAAAAGAAAATTAAATTTGATCAATTGTTACTACAACTACCATGACAGAGAAGGAGAAAGGGCACAACATCCCGCCCCGAACCTCCAGGTAAAGAGAAACAAGGGAGCCAATTTAGAGTTCAAGGAATCAGACCAACTTTGTTCATGTTATTTGGCTTGTTTTTCCCCAAACGACCCCATTATCATTGAAGGAAAAGAAGAAACCTTGTCTGAAGTTCCCTTCCAGACGTGGGCTTGAACATATAACTCACGGAATACTCGTCTTAATTAAGAATAGATTCACATAATATAATCATCATCATCATCAACATGCATTCCCAAGCCATTAGTGAAACAAGAGTTACTGCAATAATTACTTTGTTTCCCGTTGGCATTAATGAGAGTAGATCATTCGGAGGAGAAAGTTAGTATGAGTCATCTTCTTCTGGTCTTGTATACAACAAACTGTTGCCTTCGTGAGAAGCTTTTGGTCCATCTCCATGACTTTTAGTATATTTGTTTAGAGAGGAGGACGGAGAGGAGCATTAGGACAAAAGCCTTTGGTGGTGGTTGAATGGTGAGAATTCTCACATGGCATTGTCATGTGATGGAACTTTGGCTAGCTTTTACACCCGCCAACAACAACAACAGCAACATCATCATCATCATCATCTCTCACTGCATTTCCTGTTTTTTTCACACCCTCCTCCATTCTAAGTCAATGTTATTTTTTGTGTGTACAAAGTGGGAACTATGGAAGGATCAGGATAGGGACGGACATGACGAGAATGTTCACATTTCCATAGCGCTTCCTCAATCGTTAAGGAAAGCCTTTGGGAACTGGAAAGGATGATGGGGTTTGGTTTTCTGCAAACGTCCGACCTCTATTTCCCCTCTCTTCTTTCGGCCGGCTCTCCTTATTTAAATCAAGTCAGATTTTCTCACTCACCCACTGGGAGTTAAGTTGACAAGAAAATGTGTGTACTATGTGTGTCTGAAAGTGCCTGTAGGCTAAAAGTCCTTGGAGTTATGGTCTCAGCTTGATTTTCGCAAATGCAAACTCGTCGTTACAAAATATTAGCCATAGCTATAGATACACACAACATTTCACATACACAAGCATATAAGAAGGATCTTTCCTCACCCATTAGTTCAATGTGTGTACTCAGTCGTGCATACAACATTTGTACATTTGCAGAAGGAACATGAGGATTCCTTCCTTTCTCGTCTTTTTCCCTCTCTCTCTCTGGTCATGCTATGTTTTTAGTCCATTTTCATCACATGGTTTTCCACTCTCACAGCGTGTTTTCGCCGCACATAACCATATTTCTGTTTGTTGCAGCAAATGATTGAACAAGATGGGAAAAAATCCTTCCATTTTCCACACTCTAGGTGTCATAGCCTAAGGGACAATGGGACATCTTACTTTTCGAATCTATTTCACTCCTATGCACATTGTACTCTTAACACACAAGGCGGAAGGTTACCTGAGCAATAATAGGGTTCCGCAGGTACAGCTATCTTGCGTACCTTGGTTTATGAAATACATGCAGAGATTATTATTATTGCTGTCGTCTGAACTTGTCGCCGTCATCGCCATCGTCGTCTACCTTGAATGTCCTTTGATTTTGATCTTGAAAATAGCTTGCATTTTCCGGTTTGAGGGAATTACTTGCCATAATTACGTCCCATTCTGTCATAGCACCTGCAGGGGATCCTGCTTATTGCATTTTCAAGGAAAACTTGGATAATAATTATACTACGGCACGTACATAAAGGAGTAGCTCCTCGTATCAAACGGCGGAGTAACATTAGAATCGGAAATTGAGTTTCATTCACGGAGAAGCAATATTCGGATGTGTGTTTGAATATGTATGTGAGTGGGAGAGAGATTGAGAGGGAAAGGAAATGGGCAGGTAGTCCTGACGGTTAAAGGAAGAAGAAAGGGTAAGGAGTAAAAGCAGTAGCTATGGAATAGACGAAAGTGCATATTTGGCTCAAACTTGTGCCCAACTGAAAGCCCTTCATGTCCTCATCAAGTCAGTTTCATTGCGTATATATTTCTCCCTATATAAAGTAGCTATATATAGCTGTATAATTTGAAATTAGAAAGAAGTAGTAGTAGGATCCAAAGAGAAATTTTTCAAATCCTGTAGTCTGAAACGGCGTCCAGATAAGAATTACACTCATACTTTGTGAGTGGGCTCAAAGTTGTCTCAAAGTGAAATTGTCTCATTTTCTCATGAAATCTCCGTCTCTTTCCCCCATAATAGTTTTCCTTTTGCTGACTGCGCTTGAGCAAGTTCCCTTTATCATCAAGCGCTTGGTAGCCGCATGGGCTAATCCAGGTGAGGAATTAGGATTGAAAAACTTTCTCCTACTTTGGCGTATAAAAAATAGTAAGGGAAAGGATTTATGTCATACGAGAAGAGCAATGAAGAAACTCTAGGACC
>JAQFYD010000944.1:0-14304 GCA_034694225.1 Bourletiella hortensis
CATACGGACCTGGAGGTGAAGGTGGCCAAGGAGGAAGACCATATGGGCCTGGAGGTGAAGGTGGCCCAGGAGGTCAAGGAGGAAGACCATACGGACCTGGAGGTGAAGGTGGCCCAGGAGGAAGACCATATGGGCCTGGAGGTGAAGGTGGCCCAGGAGGTCAAGGAGGACGACCATACGGACCTGGAGGTGAAGGTGGCCCAGGAGGTCAAGGAGGAAGACCATATGGGCCTGGAGGTGAAGGTGGTCCAGGAGGTCAAGGAGGAAGACCATACGGGCCTGGAGGTGAAGGTGGTCCAGGAGGTCAAGGAGGTAGACCATATGGACCAGGAGGCGAAGGTGGCCCAGGAGGTCAAGGAAAGCCATACGGACCTGGAGGTGAAGGTGGTCCAGGTGGAGAAGGTAGTGGCTATCAAACTAAACCAGACCCTGAAGGTGAAGGTAATGGATACCAAACAAAACCAACAGGACAAGGATATTCCACTGGTTATTAAAGACTTTGATTTATTCATTAAATCTATTTTTGATTTTGACCATTTTTTAATATTTGACCCATACAAATTTTGAATTTGATACTAAGTATTACTCTTTTACAATAAGCGTTAACTTTCATATTTTTGATAATATTAAGTGTAGTTTTAGTTTATGCTTTGAAATGTGCACAGTAGTAAAAAGTACCATTATTTTTTCCAATAAACACCTTTTATTTTTAAAAATAACTATAATGTATATTTTCTATAGCCAATAACGTGAAATCATTTCTAATATTCAAATTTTAATCGAAACCTGATCAAAAAATTAAATCAGTCAATGATCATAATTCTTAAGACTTGTTGTAAAATATAATAAATGATAGTTTATTAATAAGTTAATTAAGATGGAGTTACATAATACTGTTTTTAATTCTTTGTTTTAGATGGTATAATCATTTTACCGTATTTCACGTGTTTTCTGCGCAGATGTAATTTACATTTTTTGTGGTAAAACAAGTTTATTGAAAGGTTAAAAAACATCTGAATATTGAATTTATCGTTGATTAACGTTTTGATATAAAACATAAAAATGATGAAATTGTCACAAAAAGTGGTTTTTAAAAACTTACTCAAAATAAAACGAACAATAAAATTTATTAAAATTTACACTTATTTTAATAAAAAACAATGATTTAATTTGTTTCATTTTGCGCAGAAAATGAGTTTTGTGCAATTTCGCGCGTTTTCTACGCAGATGTAATCTACATTTTTCAAAAAGAAAACGCGTGAAATACGGTAAATATAATTAGACAAATAATCAAATTTTATCAAAATTCATAAATTTTATTTTAAAGGTGCTTAAAATACCAAAAAATTGAATAAAATAAAAATATTAATATTGATAGTCCAAGTCTAATATCATAGAAAAAGAAACTAAGTATATTACTTGCTTCTTGTTGCAAAATTTTATAGATAATTTATAAATAAAAAACGTTATGCTACCAGTGTTTTGAAATGGAGGTGTTAGATAAAATTATCTCGTATAGTATGTGTCAATTTGTATTTAAAATATGAATTTTTGACAAGTAAAACATAATTCCCAGCATAAATTAATTATAAAATCATTTTACATATTTTATCTATAAATCCATGATAAAATTTTTGGAGTAATATGTTTCAAATCTCAAAATATACTTTGAATTTAATTCATTCAATAAGTATAAAGGCTTAAGTTGTTTTTAAACAATATAAATCTTTTTTTATGGTGGATAATTTATTGTAGCCTTCTATATAGAAAATACAAGACAGTTTACGAAATTTGATTTTCTAGCTTACATGAACAAAAAGTTATTTTTATTCAAATGTTTTTTAACTTTTCAATAAACTTGTTTTACCATAAAAAATCTGTTTTTACATAGCTGCAACTTAATATTATAAAACTTATACGAGGTTACAATTCCATAAATAACAATATGAAATGTAACAAAGAGGTTTATGTGGCTGAGTAATAAATAACATAAATACAGGCTCTTATCTCGATGATAGGGAAAGGAAAGGATGAAACTTTATACTTTGATATTAGCTATCACAACATTTGCACAAATGCAACAGCAAAAACAAGATAATAAATCGATGGAATCTAGTCAAGAATCTAAATATGAATCTGAAGAAATGCAAAATATGGATGAAGAAGAAGAAGAAAGACTTTTGGAAGGAGTAACAGATCTTTTAGGTGGATTATTAGGTGGTGGTTCAGAAGGCTCTGAAGGAGGTGGTGGAAGTTGCAGTACTGGTAATTGTGGTGGGAGTGGTGGTGCATACACAGTATCTCCACCTACTACCGGAGGATGCCAAACTGGTAATTGTGGTGGAGGTAGTGGCTCGTACAAAGTAAGTCCACCTAATAGCGGAGGTTGTAAGACTGGAAATTGTGGATACAATTCTAAGGCTTATTAAATTTGATTAGATTTTTTATTTGTTTTTGACTAAACACTTATACTTGATATGAGATCATATTGAATATTTCAAAAAAATTTGTTGTATTTGGCGCTGTTTATCTCCACTTTTTCTACGCAATTTGTTTTTTTAAGCCACTATGCTATCTCAGAGCATAATGGGGTCAATTTATTGAAAAAGGCGATCAAAGTTAGAACCATGTTTGAAATAATATTATCTGATCAAGAAAATTTTAATATCAACCAAATTAGAAAAAAAGTAGAAAGAGCTCAAATGAAAACATGGCCAAAATCAATAAAATTTGGCGCCCAAAAATCTAAATTTTATTTTGGTAATTGACTTATAACTAATTTTTAATTAATTTCTTTCTAGTAATTAATATATTATTAATTTCCCTTATTAATTAATTTTTAATTAAGAGTTTCCGACAATTAATTTGTTTTTGATTGATTTTTACAAATTAATTTACAATAAATTAATTCCCAGCCCTGCTTAAAATAATTTATTAAGATTAATTTTTATTATATTTTTGTTTGAGAAATATGTTTATATTAAATATATTATTTCATTTTTATTTTTTATTTGGTAAATTTAAAAACTAACGATATTTAATGATGATTATTTCACATTACGTCATATGCCTAAATTTCCCGTCAATAGTTGGTTATTACCGGTAATTAGTTTTGTATAAAATACAAATTAATTTTTTCGAATACAAGCACATTTATTTATAATTTTTGTTCTAATATAAGCAGTAGCAAATTCAAAATTTTTCGAATTTAAGCACATGTGCTTACTTTTGATTCCAAAATTTCTGTCAAAAAAATCAATTTTTCGAAATAAGGGGTGTGATTATTTTCGAAAAATACCGGTACCTAACTGGATTATCAAATCAGGATTATTTATGATCTTATTAATTTTCAATATTTTTGAGAATGCAAAAATAATGCGACTACTATTCTCACCCAAAATAAGTGTCGACTTTTGAAATTTAAACCGTCCCGAGATAAATGTCCACTTTTTATTATAAAAGAGCTTACGTATAGTTATTATTTTTAAGTGTTATTTTTATACATTTAATAGATTTATTAAAGAGAAACTAAAGATGATTACCAGATATAAAAAAATATCCACATTGTTAAGCTGTGCACTGATTTTTATTTTACATTAAATCATCAAATGATTTAATTTTATGAAACATTGTCAAGTTTTTACCGTATTTAACGCGTTTTCTGCGCAAAAAATGTTCATGACATCTGCGCAGAAAAAGCGTTAAATTTACAAATTACGAGTTTTCTGCGCAATTTGAGACAAAACTTAAATCATTGTTATTTTAAATTAAATGTTTATTTCGATAACTTAATCATTGTTATCATTTTTATTTAAAAATTATTTATTTATAAAACCTGGTCAAATACATGATTATTAGATCATGATGAAGTTTTAAAGCAGTTTTAAATAAAAACAACATTTTCACAATTTTAAGTGTTTTAATGCTTTGTACATTTTTTCTTAAATGTACTTTAGATCTGCGCAGAAAACGCGTTAAATACGATAGTTAATAGTGATAATTTAAAGCCTGTATCAGAAGCTTTTTAATGATGAATCACTAAATACAAAAGACTTCTCAAATTAAAATCTCACATAAAATAGAACATTTGTACGTTTGTATGATCAAACAAATTAGTTCACAAAATATGCAACACTGATCTCATTTTTATCTAAAAAGTGAAAGTGGACACTTATTATGGGACAGAGTAGTATAAAAACTTAGAAAGTAGGTAAATGAAAAATGTATGTAGAAAATACAATGATCAAAATGGAAGCAATTTAATAATTTCTCTATTGAAAATAGACTCAATTTTGTTCATCTTGTTGACCCTGAAATTGATTAAATCCTTCACTGAACTGTTGCTGTCCTTGATTTTCCATATCGAATCCTTGTTGAAATCCTTGATTCATTTGATTTTGACCGAATTCTTGCGCTTGATTTCCTGCATTTAAACCTTGCTGAAATCCTTGTTGTGACATATCAGAGCCTTGTTGAAATCCTTGATTCATTTGATTTTGTCCGAATTCTTGCGCTTGATTTCCTGAATCTAAACCTTGTTGGAATCCTTGTTGAGACATATCAGAGCCTTGTTGGAATCCTTGATTCATTTGGTTTTGTCCGAATTCTTGCGCTTGATTGCTTGAATCTAAACCTTGCTGAAATCCTTGTTGTGACATGTCAGAACCTTGTTGAAATCCTTGGTTAAACATATCAAATCCTTGTTGAAATCCTTGATTCATTTGATTTTGACCGAATTCTTGCGCTTGATTTCCTGCATTTAAGCCTTGTTGAAATCCTTGTTGTGACATGTCAGAACCTTGTTGAAATCCTTGATTCATTTGATTTTGTCCAAATTCTTGAGCCTGATTTCCTGCGTCTAGTCCTTGTTGAAATCCTTGTTGTGACATTCCAAAACCTTGTTGAAATCCTTGTTGTCCAAGCTTTGAGAACGTATTGGCTCCTTGTTCAAACTGGTTTCCAAACTGTTGAGAACCTTGTTGAAATTGACTTTGAGGATTAAACTGACCACTACCATTTTCATCATCATTATTATTGTTTTTTCTGCCCTTCTTTCCTTTCTTCTTTCCCTTCTTATTCTTCTTTGCTTTTCTTCCTTTCTTTCCCTTCTTTTTACCTTTTTTAGATTTTTTACCTTTCTTATTTCTTTTACCTCCTTTTCTTTTACCACCTTGAGGTCTTCCTTGACTTTCTTGGCCTTGGTTACCAAATCCTCCGGGGAAACCTTGTTGCATACCAAAATTTTGATCTCCATCTTCACCTCCGCCTCTATTAGCAAATCCTTGACCTTGATTACCACCAGTAAGACCAGCATCTCTAAGTTGACTCAAGATTTGATTTCTATCAACTTTACCACCATTATTTTGAGCATTTCTAGCCTGACTATAAATACGCATCAATTTTTGTATTGTTTGCATTTTTTCTTTTTGGCCCATTTGGCTTATTCTCTGTCTTGCTTCTTGTTGTACTCTTTGTAAATCTTGTTGTGCTTGTTGTCTTCCTGCTCCTCCTCTTCTACCTTTTCCTCGGAATGAAGCTCTTTCTTCTACATCGTTTGCATCTTCGGCATTTGCGCTTATTGATCCATTAGAAACATAATTTTCTGTGTTAGATTCTAATGATTGTGTAAAAGCTAAAGCTGGTAATAAGAAATATAAGAATTTCATCTTAAATTTTACTCTATATTTTTGAGATTATTTATACTGTTTGCTCAGCCTCGTGTTTCATCTTGTTTAGTTTTATATTTGCTTTTGTTACACTTAATCAAAATTAAAGATAATTGTTTACTTTTTAAAAAATAATATTTGAAAGAATATGCTTACGTTTTTGATTATGCATAGAATCTGTTTTTTGTAAATGTAGTTTTAAGATAAGTCTTAAATCTCTAAATGATATATTAAAATGAAAATCAATATTTTAAACTCGGAAAAGATAATAGACGAACTATAATTGCTTCTTAATAGATCTCGTTGGGAACTGTATCGGATACTTTTTTATTTACATTTTTACATCATTTACGGTTTAAATTACGTAAATTGTATCAATACTCAAATCATCTGAATTTCAGCAAAATTGCAATCAAAGCTGGTTTGTATTAATTACAACTTAATGATATAAACAAATATGTTTAATTAAAGTTTGAAATACCCAATTTTAAATAAGCAGAAAGAATTTAATACACATTGATTTCAGATCAAAAGAATATGTAATCTATACAACTATTGTATTTAATAAACTATAAAATTGACATTAATAATGGCAATCACCATCTGTATATGTGGCTCATTTGTATTTTTCAGTTATATAGTGCGCAAAAATTTAAATTTAAAGCTTTTTAAAGGTTCTAGATTTAAAATTGATGCAATATAAAGGTGGCTAAAATCAAATTTTTATTAACCAAAATCAGCCATTTAGATTGTTTTGAAAATGAAGCCAAATATGTTTTTGGCAAATATAGTTTGTTTTTATGTTAAATTTGGTCATAACTGATTATTTATGAAATTAATATGTTTGGATAAAAATTTCTAACAAAAAAAAATTATCAAAACTAGATTTATTGAAAGAGCTTGAATTTAAAATGCTTTATTGTCAATAAAAAACAATATCGGCTTTTTAATTTCAAGTGTCTAAAGTTTCTATTAATGGTTTTTATTTATAAAAAGTGTGAAATAATTATATTTAATATAAGTGATTATTATATTTATAAATTTTCCCAATATATTTAAATATGCTATACTATATTGTTTGAATTTCGTACAGCTTAAATATTATAGTAACAATAATTATAGATAGAAATAAAAATAATGACATATTTGAATTAAAAACAGCATTTTAAACTTAATTATAGCCAATATATTTATAACATTCATATATTCCAGATGTTCACTATAGATAGCACCATATTAATTTTATAATTTAATAATATTTCAAGTTAGCATACAACTCCATACTTAATTCATTTGCCTGATTTTATTTTATTTCTTATAGAAACCTTTTTCCTTTTCATGTAATTAATAATATATATTTTCATTATTTAAATTGACTTGCTACTTAGTTGTTAATTCAATTTAAAATTATAATTGAATTAAAAAATAGTCTATACAAAATTGAATTTTTATAGTTTATTTAAAAGAATATATTACATTTACAATAAGATCTTAAAAATCATTTGAGAAGACATCAATCTTTTAATGCTTATTATCCTTATTCGTGTAAAAAAGCAAACCTTTTGGAAATTCTACATATACTAATATTTATTATTTTGACTTTTAGTATACTTATTAGAATATATTGCAGATTCCATTTTCTTTTAAAAACCGATTCAGAATTTAGTCGTGATATTGATAAATTTATTTATTAAACCTACCTACATACTATATTGTGTAGAAATAAGATATTACGATTTTCATCAAACAAAATGTATTTTGTTTTTTTTTGTTTTTTATTAATTATCCTAAAAAATATGATTACTGCATTTCGAGGGTTTTCTGTGCAGTAAAGTCGTCACGTTTTCTGTGAAGATCGCACTTACATTTTTTTTAAATGTGCTTATAAGAAAAAATAAAGTAATTTCATGAAAGAAATTACGGAAACAAATATATAAAAATAAGAACTTTCTTTCTTAAATACCTTTTTTATTTATTATTCTAATCAAGTATCTAAAAGGCATAAAAGAAGTTTAAAACATGATTTCTATCGCAAAAAACATATTTGATGCTCAAATCAAATTGAAATTCGACATAAAATTTTGCTCATAAAACGCGTCAAAAGCCAGATTCAGGGGTTTTCTGCTCAGATCATATGTACATTTTTTGCACAGAAAACCCAAAAAATACAGTAGTTCTGCACATAAATAGAGAAAATGATTTTACTTATTTGTACTTTTTGGATTGTTTAAAGGGCCAAATATTCAGGGGTTTATACTTTGAATTTGGACTCCTTTAATTAGCAGTAATTTCAAAGATAAAAAATTTATAATAAAAGTAAGTTTTATCAAATTCAAAATTAAAATATATATTTTGTCTATAATTTTGTAATTAACATCATCTCAGATTTATAACTAAATTTAATTAAAATAACAATTTTTGTCAAAAGCAATTAAAAACATAACCAAATACAAATGATGACTTTTTATAATTGAATATATTATAAAAATGAAATACTATATTTTTACGAGCTTTCTAAAAAAATTTTATTCGATCCTCGTAGAAAATTTGTGAAACTGGCTTTCTAGTAATTCATGCACAGAATTTTTAATCTAATTATTCAATTTTTTCGATACATATTAAAAACTTGCTTGTATTTTTTGAATTGTTTTGGCAATGCGCAATTTATTTGTAAGTATATTAAGTATTGTTTAATTTAATTTAAATATAATTGTTACTTATTTTTCTAATATTAAGAAATTTTTCTCAGTATGAATTTTTTTTAAAATATTTGAGCGATCTAAGTAGAATACTTATGAATTATAGGATACATGTAATTCTATTTGAAATTTTGATTTGCAAAAGTAAAAAAGTAGCAAAAATTATATCCAAAATCTTTTTATTATAAATCCATGTATAAGATTTTAATTTATTTTCCTCTAGCTGAACTTTCTAAAAAGCAAAAAATATCGAATGTAATAAACGCTATCTGTAAATATAGTTTTCAGTATAATTCTGTTCGCTAAAGATTACGTAATTGTTTATGTCTTTTAAATTTTGGTTGATTTAGATTTAATATTCGTTTTAGAAGACAAATAAAAAACTAAAATAATAATTATATTGGCTATAAACATATACTTTATAATATCAACTGTGTTTGATTTAATGATTTTTTAATGTCAAAAGATATTAAAATTGATTGTAATTAAATTATAGAGAATGTGTGTTAATTTTTTACATTAATGTTAACAATTTTAAAAGCTTTAATAAAAAAATTTCTCATATATAAATAATTTATATATCTCAATGTATCATTATATATATTAACTCTGCAGTTTAGTCATTGTATATTCATTTACACCTTTAATGTCGCTATAAGTTTTTTGTAAATTGTCTTTTAGGCTTATATGGCAGTTTTCATTTTAAAAAGATAGTTTTTTATCGGAAATTTATTGAATAGTCAAAAATAAAATTAAAAGATCGGTTTAACTTAAAAATAATATATATAAAGTTTTTGTACTACCTTTGTAAAAACTTTATGATTTTTATTCATATCAACATTTTTAATCGATATTAATTAAACCCTGAATACTTTATCAATTTTAAATATCTATTGTTGAAAATTTCAACATGTATTGTAGGGACAATATCAAATACAAAAATTGCACTTATTGTCGATATTAATAAGTTATTGGCACCATAATATGGAATAGTCTTTTTTGTACAAATATTCAAAATTGGGTGTGGTAGAATTTGTTTCAGAAACTGTGTTTTTGAAATGAAAACTGTCATATTATTTAATATGAATACAACATATTAAAAATTTTGTATTTATTTATAAAATATTTGAGACTTGATCAATTGAATTCAGTAATGCATTTTGTGCTCGAGCAGTCAACTAAAAATTATCTAAGGATAATTATTTAAATCTTGTGCCAGTCAGAAGAATAATGATTTATGTTTTTTATATCCTTCTATAGCAGACAAAGGATCAGAACAAAACCAAAAGTTCCTTGAGATAAAAATTAAAGATAAATGAATTTCAATTTAATAAAAACCTTTATTGATAATTAAAACTTTTAATTTTTGAACTATTTAATAAATATTAACTAAAAGGTCCAATAATATATAAATAAAAAGATTAAGCTTTTCTGTAAATCATCTTTATATGAATCCAATTATATTGATGCTAAATTTCTTAGTTTGCTATAATACTTTACCTATAGACAAAAGAGAAAATGATTGTCATCCTGATGATAATTGATAATGTTAAATAAAAATATATTGTTTTATATTCATTACTTGTTTATCTACTATTATTTTGATTTTTTCAGAATTGATTAGCTTATAGTTTTTTATTATTTTTAATTGGATTTTTGGCACCATTTTTTTATTTTTTTTAACCCGGGGAAAACCCAGAACACACTTTATTTAAAAATTAATTATAGCCCATAGATTTATAACACTCATATATTCCAGACGTTCACTATAGATAGCACCATATTAATTTCATATTTTGAGTTAATATCCAACTCGTTACTTAATTTATTTACTTTTATTTCCTTTGGTTTATTCCTTAAAATATTCTTTTTCCTTTTCTTATAATTGATAAGATTTATATTCATTATTTAAAATGACTTGCTACCTAGTTGTTAATTCAATTTAAAATCTTTTAAAGCAAAAAAAAGACAGATTATTGTCTAGGTTTCGCATTTTTTGCCAGATTTATACTTGTGATTAAAATTAAAGACCCCATTTTTACTTCATAAAAACAGGTTTTACATTTTAGTCATAATGACGTTTGACAGATCTGGTTTTTTTAGGTCCCCATCTGTCAATTTTTTCTGGCTTTTTGTTTGAGCCCTATCAATAGGTAATATCAATATAAAAATTAATTCGTTTGTGTTTGTTAATATGAAGCTCTTAATAATTTAAGTTCAAATGTATTGTTTATCTTGATCTTAAATAAAAATGTATTTATTTTAAATTTTGTTTTGGGTAGTGTGTCTTGATAAGTGTGCATACGTCATTATGACGATTATGATTTTTTTCAACCAAAATTACAATAAATAAATTTATGTTGTATTAATTGATTTTAAAATAATATCTAATATTGATAATAAATAGGGTTTAAAGCCCTCTATTTATTTTATTTTATTGATATTTAAATTTGCAGGTTGGGTTTGGGTTTGTGAGTTGTTTGTTTTGTTGAGTTTGGGTTGGGTTTTCTATTATTTAATTTACCATACTATTAAATCATCGTCATAATGACGTATGCACACTTTAAAAGACGTACTACCTTATTTTGCATTAGCACTTCATTTGGTTTTTAATTGTATAATTTGTTGTGATTCTAATCCTGGAAGAAAAAACTCAGTATATAAATATATATTAGAACTATTGATAATTATAATGTGTATATTTTAATTAATTGCATACACTTTAAGTTTTTGATATACAATAGAAAAAACGATTTAACTAGAATAAATACATAAATTGATTAAATTAAAGCAAATAAGATGTAATGAAAAAAATCAAAAATATATTAAATTTTTTTGCTACCAGGAACTTCAGCATCATCAAGAGGTCTTTTAATACCAGCATTAAATTGATCATTCTTGTTTAAATTATTATTGTGATCATCAACAGCAGCATAATAGAGAGAAGGTTTAGCTTCAGTTTTTTTAAAAAGTTGATCAGGGTTAACAATTTCAACTCTATTAGTTTCATTATTTTGCACTAAAAAAATATACTAGATATTTTTACTTTTGTTGTTAGAATCAATTAAACTGACCTTTTCATCTTTGATTTCTAACTCTAATTTATGTCCTACACTTTCTGCTTTGCTTTCCTCTTCAATAAGCTTGTTTGCTTTATCTTCATCTACAAGAACCATACTAAGAGCTTTTCCGGTTTCCTTGGGGAAAACAATACCATCAGCTTTCTGTTTAATAATATGAGCCTTTTCGTCAGTTTCAAACTAAATAATTGAAATACAAATTACAATAACAAAAGCATGAGATTTGATTTTATTTAACCATAAATTTTTCACTTTTCCATATTGTTCTAAATATTCTTGCAATTGATTATTGGATAATGGTCTTGTTAAATTTGTTATTACTAAGCTATTATTGCCTAAAGATTAAATTATTAATATAAACCTTTAACAACATTTAAAGGCTCTTCTTTTTTGTCTTCCATAACCACCTCATTTTTATCTTCTTTAATTTCAGTCTTATAAAATTAAATGATATTAAACTTTTTCAGAAGCTTTGGTTGAAATTTCTGTTTCACTAATAATTTTTGTTTCAGGGTTTTCTGTTTCTTTTTCAGTGTTAATATTTTTTGGTTCATTGTTCTCAGCTTTTTCAACACATTCGACCTCTTTTTTATCTTTATTTGAAGCATCTATATCTTGATCAGCTTTTTCAATAGAACCAGCAGTTTGATCTTCTGATACTTCGCTCTTATGAGCTTCAGCAACTTTTAAATCTTTATCTGCTTCCTCAATTTCTTGTTTAGTCGAGTTTTCATCATCTTTATTATCTTCTTGTGTTTCTTCAGTTTTTGGGTCTAACAATATAAAATATTGACAATTAACTTTTAGTAGGAGTAGAAACTGCTTCATCTTTTAAAGCTTTTGTTAATCTTTTTACCAAGTCTTTTTTTAAACCAGAAGTAGGTAATTTTCTTTCAGATAAATGTTCTTTTAATTCTACTACTTTTAATTTTGATGGTGTTAAATCAGTTGTCATTTCAAATAAAATTTTAAGAATGAATTATCCTTATTTATATGTTTCAAAAATCTTATCAATAAAAAATGTAAAATATTTATTTTATTGTTTTAAATATAAAACTTTATTTTCAAATATTTTAATCAATGTCAATATTTACTCAAAACTTTCTAGATTAATCTACAAGAATTTTTGTTCATTATTCTAATTTATGATTTTTGTAATATAGTCTTTAATAAAACTTCAATATAAACTTTCAATTAAGTTTTGCTATCTTCTTGTTGAGACCAATAACGTAATAAAACATTTTTCGCCACTTTTAAGTTTGATTTTCTTTAGATAAGATATTCAATTTAATATTATTAAGCATCTATGCTTTATCTCTCTATAATGTAAAACCAGTAATTAAAGCCCCTATTAATAAATGCATATCCTTTCAAATTACGTATCAAAAAAATTCTTATCAGAAAATTAGTTTCTTATTTCAATTGATTCAAATTCCGCAATCAAAATAGTAAATTAGACGATTATTTTAAATTGTAATACAAATACCCCATCTTTAATTTTTTATCGATATAATAGCCAGGTATGTTTCTATAGACGTTATCGAAGTTTAAAGCGGTCCCAAAAATTGGTGTCTGAAGATTAATAATAAACTACATATAAAAAGGCCTTAAAAAGAGATTTATTAATTTCAGACTCCAAAATAAGTATCAAAAATTATATTTTAGCACTATGCTTTAAAACATTTTATTGCAAGCTCATATAAAGAAGCTATTATTAAAATAATAACAGAAAAATGAAACTGTATTTTTATTTAACAATATAATTAGTTATTTGACTTTTATAAACACTCATTACATCAATATAAGCTTTGCTTTTTAGTCTATTTTACAAGTTTTCTGCACAAAATTTTAAATAAAATTTTAACTCAATTTTTCTTTTAACCCGAAACCATAATTGTTAATTGCTTAATATTTATTTTAATTGAATTATCTTTTGTAAAAGCTAATGAGTTTTTACAAATATTCATATCTTTGAAAAATTTAAATTACATCTGCGTAGAAAACTTATAAATGGGGTAAAATAAATGGAAAATGATTTTTAAAATTGAGCTTTAATACTATTAATATTATGCTTTATTGATTTCTCAATATAAAAACAAACATTTTATGTCTATTTTTGTTTATCAATATACGTGTTTCTGTAATTAGGCCTCAAAATCGATACAAATTAAATTTATCATTTTTTAAAAAAATTCCCATTTAATAGACTTTTTGGCTTTACCTCCTTACTAGTAGCCCAACGTCATTATGAAGATTATCACTAAAAATTCAACCAAATTTATAAAACATCAAATCACAAGTAAGAAGTAATAAAATGTATAAAGTGTTATGGGTGTGGTAGGTGGGTTTCTATTGGGTTGATGTTTAATTTTCAATTAATTTTTGGGTTAATCTAAAAAATAATCAATCTGTTTAAATTTATTAAAAAATGATCACTTATTCCAATAAAATTACAAATCTAATCATTCAAATTGGAAAAATAGTCATTATTTTTAAAAGGATTGGAAATTTATCTCTATTTTTTATTTATTTTGAAAAATGATCATTATAAATTTAATATTTCTTAATAAATTATAAAAGTAATCACAAATTTAAATTTTTTTAAATTTTTACACGGGTTGCCCTTGATTAAAAAAGCATAAAAATAAATAAATAATGAATTTAGAACCTTTAAAAATACAGAAGGTATGAATAAAGTAATAGACGATATAAAATCTTAGTTGCTAAAAACAATATACCATTCAAAATTAAACAAATAAAAAGAGATTTTAAATTATTTGTACATATAATTTATATAACATTTAATAACCAATATAACAATCTTGGACTTAGAAACATAATTTGATACTGATTCTATTG
>JAQFYD010000945.1:0-14303 GCA_034694225.1 Bourletiella hortensis
TTGAAGTCTGGCCCCTCTTGTAGAAATGACCGGAATGACAAAAATACTTGCATCTATCAGAATTCTTCAACTTCTTGGACAGTTTCCGGTAATCTCCTACCTCTAGTTTCTGGAAGGAGTAAGGCTGAAGTCCCGGCAGCAATAGAAAAAACGCCGAAGACTACTGCGGGATACAAGTTCATTTTCATACCCTGCAACCCATTCAATACAGTTTGGCATTACGTCAAGGTGGCAACGGTAGAAGTTGAATTCGAGTACGAATACAACGTTGTCCTCTCTTTACCACCAGATCGACGACAAATGGTGCAATTACGGATCCAATGCGACCAACCAGCGAAGCCGACCCCAGCCCGTAGGTCCGAAGAAGTGTTGGGAAAACCTCAGTGGCATATACATAAATAAGCGCAAATGCTGCCCCTACTTGGAGTTTGCCAAACAGTGCAAGTATGACGACCATGGCTGATCCTGTTTACACATTATCAAAATGCTTCAAGGGAACTCAAGTCCATCATTAAATCCAAACCACGGCAACCATCACCTTCTTCGAATGCCAAGGACACCAAGAGTGCCACACCAGTTGACAGTATGAAACCAGAGAAGACAAAACGCCGACCAAAGTAGCGAATTAAGGGCGGCACCATGAATGATGATGGTATTTCGAGTAAGCCCCCAATTAAAGTATAGCTGGAGCAACAACCACGTTTTTTATACCGCGCCGGTTGGATGAGATGAAGAAAATGGGGGGGGGTTAAACTTCATATAACTCACATGTATCTATCTGTAGACAGATTCGGCGAGCTGAGAGCCAATCCATAGTAAATCATTCCAATGGAAAACCAGCAAAAGTAAATCACCAAAGTTCTCGTACGAATCCGGCGCGACTTCAGTAACTCCCAAAAACCATTCAGAACTTTACAGCGGCGTAGTGCCTCAAGACAACTTCGTTGGTTCCCAATTTTTTCCTTCAAAACCAATCTACCTTAGATAGATTCCAAAGGGGTTGCAGACATGCCGTCCAAGACACCCGGCTAAATTTTATTTCGTAAAGGTAAACCCACCTTGTTTGCAATGCTCAGGCACACTTCGTGAAAATCCTCGGGTAGTTCCTTCCTATTGAATTTCGCCACAATCCTTAGTACCTGTTCTCCCTGCTCCACTTTCCCAACTTGAAGCAACCACCTTGGACTTTCATTTACGAAATACCAGCTAATCAACAGGGACACGGAGGGCACACATAGAACGTATTGCAAGTGACGCCAATTTCTCAAACTGTATGCCACAAGGGGCAACAATACGTAGCCCAGAGCAAACCATAAATTGAACAAGTTCCCAGCCAAACCTCTCCATTCCAGCCCCACATTCTCAATCACTATTTAAGCCAGCGTTGTGTAAATATTTTTGTTTTAAGTCTATTCTTATGTAACATTATAGCAACGGCTGCAGACTTACGCAATACGAAAGCAGTGGCGAAGACTCCTGGCGTGGATAACCCAAGAATGAAGCGACCAAACATCATCATGGCATAGTTAGGCGCAACCCCAATCACCGGTCCTGCTATGCAGAATATAATTGCCGAAACCAAAATCGTCAGCCGTCGGCCCAGCTTGTCCGACATGGCTCCAAAGACAGGAGATCCCACTAGTATTCCAAACATGTAACATGCTTGCACCAGCGAAACTAAGAATGTCCTTGAACAGACCAGGTTGAACTACAAAAAATCCATCATTCTTAAAGCAACGACTTCAACCCAGAAAAAATTATTCATTCCAAAAGCAAAATCACTACCTCCGAAGCAATTGTTGAGCTAAACTCTGACGTGTCATAATCCCATGACTTGCACATTACTGTCCTATTACAGTTGATATCATTTGCACCGAAATTCCCCGTTTCCCAACCACCATTATTAACTACACAGCGTTTGCAAGACTCATAGCTCCCATCTGACCTGGAAAAAATTATCATTATTCAAGAAACAAAGAAGATATCTGTGTGACATTTAACAGTCGAGTTCCCGTACCGCATAGGAATCGTCAAGTTTTTTAATTCTGCGGCACTAAAATTAGGATTTTTCGGTAGTTTGCACCAGTGATTTGGAATGGCTCCAATGAAAGCATAAGCTATGGCATGAAATGCTGTCAGCATTCCACCAAACCCGGTCAGACTAAACATCTGAACGATAGAATAGAATCTCTCAGGTCCTTTGTAATGTTGAGTAGCAGTCTCAATTACTATCAACCTGATTCATCAAGTAACCTTTAACTGCCATCGTCCTCCATCTCCACATAGTTTCAATATGTCTTCAAATGCTTCAACATGATCTGTGACTGTGACAGTGACAACCGCTTTATTTGTTTTAGCTTCCCCTTCGCCATCCAACAATGGTACCGGACTTTCCTCAGCCTGCTTTTCCACCTCATTGTTCTCTACTTTCTCACCTACGTTTTCTTTCTCTTCTGTCATTTCACTCTTCCTTCATAAAACTCATCATAATTCTTGAACCCATTCAGAAGAACGAAACTTTTAGTGCAGTTACTGAAAGTACGACAAATAGACGAGCAACGTACACTCAAAAATTTTGAGTCGCAAATCTTTGAGGTCTTTCCTAATTATTTCTAATTTGCAGCATTAAACTGTGAATAATTTTTCAACAAGAATTTCCACAAGCTTTTCCCCTTTTTTGCACTCATAACGTTTGCGTCATTCCCGAAATAAACAAAAATCGTGTTCCAAGGGCACCAAAGTAACTGCCAGCGAACTTTTTCTCAAATGCCTTCGGCACGGCAATACTTTCTCCAGTGAGTCATGTAACACTTGCCACCTAATGGTTTTTTGGCTCTTGAACGATATATACGACGAAGATGAACCGAATGAACCCCTATAGAAATGCGAACGTAGAAGACTATCCTACAAAGACGCACTTATCACCTCAACATGTGGAGCATTCATACCGGAAATTAAACGTAAGACAGCAGCACTAAATCAGATGTACATGATTTAATTTATTACTTTGCTTCTACATTATCCACTGCTGCCGTAAAGGCAGGTGCTACTTCAAGTGCTACATTATCTAACTCATATTTTGTGAATCAAATTACCTAAGCTAGTACCAATAGTAATGTGTCTTTGCCATAAAAAGAGTAAAATGGACGTCCATCATGGACATTTTTATCACTAGTATCATCAGCTGCATTACAAGTCGCTATACCACGACAGCAAGAGGCGAGAAGCAGAGATATTTTCTGAAGCACGTTCTATTAACTAAACACTCAAAACTGTTTCAAGATTTGTAATAATACTCTGAAATCACTGTTACTAGCAGGAGCATAGTAAATAAATGTACATGATACCGTATACAAGTTGGTAGCAAATCAGTTTATCCACAAGGATCGGCGCCTCTGTCTACCGCAATTCCCACATTATGTCTTTCACTCATTTCACACCATCTTCTCCGCCATAATAATACGCGAATGACAGCCCAATTAATTAGTGTAGCCAAAAATAAATATATTCAGAGCATATTCGGAATCTCTTAAAAATGGTCCGAGATGCGAGAATTAAGTCTTTATACTGAATTGCATAATAACAGGTGTAGCCACAAATTTGTAAACGTAATTCATCACAACAGCAGAAAGCTACCAAAGATAGCCATACCGTAAGACAAGTCCCACAATGCTATAATAGACAGAGCAATGATTACTTAATTTAAGCGACTTACATAGCAACAATATAATATATTTTATCACTAGGGATTGTTTGTAGCATCGAATTCGCATAGAGCTAATTCAAATAGTGTAATACTGCTTGCGTTGTCTTCAGTACTGGACAGAAGTTAATAATTATTACATTTGTTTTAGGAAGCAATAAGGAAATTTGTTCTTGTGCAAGCGACAGACACCAATACTATTTCGCTACCTCAACAAGGGAAAGCGGTCCTGTCACCCATAAGATTGCTTCACAAATTGTACCAGTTTCTTTGGCCTTAACATTCATTGCCTTCACATCATATTTCCTTATTCAATACTTTTTTTAAATACCCACAGACGAGATAGAGTTTGGACGAAGCCTGACAATAATATTAGCAGACATTTTTGGGAGACATTGACAGCTTCATTACAGCGGACAGGAGCAGGAACATAAAAGGTGATTACGATAGGTTCTTTTCTTTGTACGCAAACCTGTAGTTATCACAAATTAAGACAACACTTAGGGGTCACAACATTTAACATAAAACACAGAAACACCATCCATGATATAAAGAAACGATCAATTAGTATAGCCAACGAAATATTTCGTTGGTACAATGTAAGTGATAGGCACTGAGGAAAAAGGCCGAGGAACTTAATAATTTTTTTCCATATCATATAAGGTACTATTTACGGAAACATCCAGAAGATTCTGAAAAATATATGATTCAGTTGCCACCACGCTGCTGATTTCGATGCAGGTAACCATCTTCATCAACCTGATCCTCCTTCACTGAGCAAAAGGGGATTTACATAATTGGGGTTCATTTCAGTAACTAAACAAAGTTGGTGTAGTATTGAAAACAATAAGAGAATCTTACATAGGAACCAAGTATGGTCACACGAATTATAAAACAAACATGTTACACATAACAATAACGCGACTTGTACGTACATTCTTATAGTGAACTTAATTCTAAAGGACTTAACATAATAGTAACGAGGGATAGGGTTCGTGTCAGGTACTATAGAGGAGTCCGCTATTATTATTGTTATTATTATTTTTGTAGCGCCCCCATTATTATTAGAATTATTAATATTGATTATTGTACTATACATTGAGGGGGAATCTCCTGTCTGTGTTAGTATACATACGTGTGTGCTCGTATGCGTTGCATTGTCCAATAATTAATACAATTATTTTATGACCTAGGACATTCACTTGCAATAATAGGAAGAAATGCGAAAAAGATTAAAAATTCTATATAAAATTCTAAAATATGTATTGATTAGTCCCATATAATGTATAATTTAAGTGCAAAAATGGTAAAACCTTTGATGGATTATAGCTCAACCATATAGAGTCACATTAGCGAATAAAATCGGTTTCAGCAGCACTTGTTCATGCTGGCTGAGCGACCGCTCTAAAAATCGATTCACAACTCCCAGTGACTGTACCCGTGCTGGCATGTCCAATACTTTCCTCTATAATTTTCCTAACATGCTATCTTTCAGTAAACAACGATTCATGCTCAAACCCTTATTTACCATTGTTTCCCTAAACACTACCCGCACCTTTCTATTTTCGACTCAAACACGTATAGTCGTCAGCTCTGAGGGAAGATACACTGCCAAAAATACGGCAATGCCACTAGCCCGCCCAGTACTTTGAACTGGAAGGTTGAACAGAAATGATCGTGAAATGCATTTGTCTTTTGGCCCACAGGGCCACACACTTCTTCTTCTGCTGTGTTTGAAGCAAACAAGCACTATTACTATAGAGAATATTGCTAATAGACGTGAGTCAAAAAATTATTAAAGTGCGTTGACTATGAGCAGTGCAAGAAGTAAACTGTTGCACAAATATGTATCTTGTTCGTTCGTCATTTGCTGGAAGAGTTGTTCCGCTGGACTTGAACTCTGTTGTGCCGTTGTGCGCATCGGATGTTAATTTCGAAGGAAGAGTAGTTCTTTCGATGCATGGTTGGCCGTCGGGTCGTATCATCTATAATACCGGAAGTTTCTCTAATGGAAGGGTTCCCCACCTTCAGCAACGATCATTTGGATCACCGCGTCCCTCCTTACATTTACCCATTCTTCTTCAGTTTTTGGACAATTTGTATATAGGATTCTGGGTGGAACGGTATGAATTTTCGATTGCATTTGTAATTCCCCTTCTGGATCACTGATGACGATATTAGGGACAGCCTCCGTTCCATTGCTGTCATTTGGATTCGTGGGACAGAGGGAGTAATGTACAGTGCCTCCTTCAGCTATGTACAAAACGAAAACCAAATTACTAACATAAAACCCCAAATCTACACTAATCAACCATATCAAGTTCTTAGCTCTTATCGGCACACGATATTATCACAGCTACCAGATTTTTACTGATATATCCTTAAGCTATACATGATTACCTTCCTTAAGTGTGTAACCAAACGGCTATCATCATAAAGAAAGGAAACCACTACTATACTACTGAAAAGTGAGCAACACGAGCAGTAAACCAATGGTGATAAAAACAACCCTACGAATCGACTGGAACAAACTTTGTAACAAGTGCAAATACTAATAAAATATTTATACTGTTGTGGATGTACAAAGCGTTGAATAAACTTTTATTACAAGCAAAGTACCACCAAGCAACCAAGTTTGAACAAACATTTCTACGAACGAGTAAGCTTTTCTTCTTCTCACTCTCTCTCGGACCGTCATTCATGATGATGGTCTGCCCCAGCAATAAAAAAACAAACTTTTCCCTAACAACTTTTGCAAAGAATGAAAACTTTTTGGAACAAGAAGTTTACCTACGGGGAATAAATTGCACTTACACCATATTGTCAGATTGTAAAACTATAAAACTTACCAATACGAGCTTCTTCTTCCTCCTCTGCCCTTTTCCTCAACTCTTCCTCAACGGCTTTCTTCCCTCTAATGAAGTAATAAACGACGCCTACCTACAACATCAAAATAATCACATTAAAACAATCACATTAAACATTCACATCTTCATCATCATCATCATCATCTTAATTATACCATTATCACGCAAATTTAAATAAATCTCCTCGTACCCCTTCATAACTCAAACACCTTAACTTGACCTTTATGTAGGAATTATTGACATTATTAAATTAGTATTCAAATCATCCACCACATACATACAGATGATCATGACGATACCTGTCGTTTTCTAATAAACTTCATACAAAGTTTTAAATCCTAACGTATGAGAATGTACTGCCTATAGATAGCCGTGCAAGTTTGACACCCATGATTTTCCTCGACATTTCTAATTAATTAACAAAAACGTCACCATGTCAGCAGGACTGCTCAACATACACTTTAAATTACTATTAGGAGGACTAAGAACTGTACTACTTAACGACAGAACAAAAAATCTGGGAGGACTTACCAAGAGTACAAATCCAACGCCACCGAGGTAGTAAATCAGTTTCTCAATATTAATATCCATATCAAGAAGCGTGTATATAAATCTAAGGTGCAGTGAGTGGACAGATGAAAAACCTTTGATTTTAGTTGAAACAAGTAAAACGGTCAAAATTATGTAGACGAGACAAAATCGGCTCCATCATAACAGCCCGAGAAGCAAAACTAGAATGAAACTCCCGCTCCCACTTTGCCTTTCTCCGCTGTACTTTCTCCGCACTCAATCGATAGCTCCTCATCCATAAGCTTGTATGACAGAGTACAGAATAGAATTTTCTCCCATTTCTCTCGCAAACTTTCTCCCATAGTGAGGGAAAGTAGGGACCTCCCATGCTTCGTGTAGTCAAATGCACACAAAACCCACTTTCCTCTCAATTGCATCCACTTTCATCTACTACCTGATCGCTCATGTGTTAAATGACAGTTTTTTGCCAAATTTGAAGCATCATTGTTAGAACGTGTGAGGGGAATCGTTTGGGGTTTAGTGTGTGATGATAATGATGAGATTTTCTGCTTAAGCAACTTTCATTCGAGGCACATGGATGGATGAAGCAGAAAGAAACCGAAAATTTCCGAGCCAAATGAGCTGCGTTTACGAAGGTCCAGAAAATTTGGGGTTTGCACATGACTTGATGATGCGGTATGTATATACAAGCAAGATCTCGGCCTTACGTAAGTTGTGTTGTAGCTTGGAGGCAGTACAGTGCAGCAGGATTTTTGCTGGGATCTTACTAAAGTCTCCCGTATGTCTGCATTATCATCTCTTTTTTTGCGAAGTTTTGGAAGGCGCACTAGGGCAGGCTGCGAATGGGGACTTGCATGTATGCTCCTTTATATGTTTTATTGATGGTACAGAGAAAGATGCTATGAGAATGTTCCAGAGGAAGAATATGGTTTCGTAATCGGATTAGAATGGATTTCAAGGACACAATGGAACAAATATGCAGAGATGTGCCTCGCAAAAACTATTACTGTCTTGTTTCAGTCGAGATGTAATAGATCACTTGCTACGTGCAAAGACTAGATTTGTTGCTGGGGAAACGAAAGTACTTCTTCTTGTGCTGCAGTACACCCTTAATACTAATTTTTGCTTACTCGTAACTCCTCTGGAATGCCGCGTGCCAATGTATTGCAGCAAATTCAAAAAAAAGACACAGCGGTTCGAAAGAAAAAGCGGAATAAAACATAGTAAACGTTATATATTTTTCAGAAAAATATTTATTTGGTGGGGACAGGTAACGTAATTTAGCTGTTTTTCTATGATTCGATGACTTTGGGACGAAGCTCACAAAACAGTAGTGCGGAAGATACCAGCTTCGATATCGTTCATGTTCTTAGCTCAGGTCTTGTCTAGACAAATATGACTGGAGTGTTGCAGTTGACACCGCCAGCCGTGATGACCGTCTTGCAAATAGTGAAGATAATCCCATGGGGAGTTGACGCTTCTTCTGCCATCGGCGTTCCATCTTCTACACAAATCATTCAAAGGTTACCATGGCAAAATTCAACATTACGAACGTTTGTTTTTTTGTCAAAAGGTGAGTACAGATACATTAGGAAGGATTCGGAGCACACAGTTGGGCCCTTAGGAAGGAGAAGAAGGGAAAGGATGGAGGAGGAACGTTTCATACAAAAACGCTTCTGGTGCACTACGCACCAGGCTCAGATCTAGAACCGCGTTCCGGCTTTCCCGATGACCCTGCTGACCACCTACGGCCCTCATCAGTCGAATCCCGATTTGTGTAATGCTCCAAAGTCAAGGAAACGCGATGGAGTAGCTCTGCTTTCTTTACGGTATTCAAGTCAACTTGTTTAAATGGTGGATGGGACGACGATGGACGCTGTAAGGAATAAATGTAAGCGCGGAAGAAATGGATAGGGGAGAGGAGAGGTTAGAGACTTGTGATTGAACGGGCTATTATTATCCTCCATTGCACCCGACTTACTTGAAGTGGTATGCCGTTCTTGATGACGCCTAATACTCTACCGAAGCGGAACTCGCTGTTTGCATAAACTTTGTAGATCAAATCTGGGATGAGTGCAACCATCGTGGCCCCTATTACAGTTAACCAGAACTGCAACGTGGACAACATGGTGAAGTAAACGTGTCGGTACTCTCCTGGCGGCAGGATCTTCTCATGCACCAATAAATCACTGTACAGAATTCATACCATTTAAGTTCTTGAAAACCAAACAAAAGTTAAGCATAGGAACTTGTTCAACTTACAGGTTTGACTCGGAATAGATAGAGCAAAGAACAATCATTGAACCGTATGAAAAAATTTGCGAAAAAACTGTCCAAAAGCTAACAAACGTATATTCAGTTGCAAGCTGAAAAAGATGTATAAATTCATACACATTTAACTCTTTAACTTTGATACGTTCATTACTAAATAGGTCAGGGAATTCGAGACTTACTTTCATATTAACTACCGCAACGACGCAACAAAAACAAAGGGTACCAAAACTGGACCAGTCCGTAATCGGAGTAAAAAACGACCATGCAAAGTAAGGGACAAAGAAACAAACAAGAGAATGCCAAAGAGCAAACGCAGACCATCGGAAGAACTCTCCCCAGACAAGGAGCGCGTTCCGCGTGATGGTCTGGTACAACATCGGATGGTGCATTAATGTTTTCGACGAATATGGCTGCTCCTGTAACCCGTAAGTAAAGATAGGACTGGATGTGTAAAAAATGTTGTAGAACATCAACGACCAACTGTCATACAAGCTCTGGAAGTTCAATCAGAATTTATTAACAAACCCCATAATAATGATGATAGTAGCTTAAAGAAATTATGGCTGACCTGCGTGGAAAACGTGGAGAAGAAACAATAGATGAACTGAGGACCGATGAAAACAATATTCTTATAGAAGAAGTACATGACGAGTACAGCAAGACGAACATAGTACCAATGACCGTGAACCAAAATAGCTTTTTTCAAAAAGGACGACCGGGCTAACGCGAAGTCCGCACTCCGGGCTGCTTGTCGCCCCTCTTTCCCCAATATTCCTGAACCAACCGAAGTTAATACATTAAAGGAACCCAGATTCGTACAAGCCGAGTTAAAAGGAAATTATTCCACAACTCACCTATCCCTATGTGAGCCTCCTGTATCATAGCCACGTCGTTGGCTCCGTCACCAACGGCAGCAGTAATTGGCTTCTTGGCTGATGTTTTCACCATGTTCACAATCTGGGCCTTTTGTAATGGGGCCATTCTACAGCATACCACCCTGTAGACTCCGAGTGCGACACTTGCAAAGAGCTCAGGACAGTGATTGAATGCTATTTCCAGGGAAGCACCATCCAAGATTAAGGTTGTGTTGTCATCTGGCTTGATTTCGTTCCTTTCGTTAGAACCACATGTGCATTGTCATACATTTATTTCCTTTGAAGTTGCTCAAAATTTCATGGTCCTTACTTGATATCCTCTAGCTGTCTCATCACTTCCATCTGGTCGATACCATGAGTAAGAAAATACTGCTTGGTTGCAGGAGTGATAAGTCCACATGCTACTCCCACACTCACTCCAGTCTCAATTTTATCTCCAGTCAGCATCCAAATACGAATGCCCGCAGCATTTAAAGCTTGCAGCATTTCTGGCACACCTTGTTGCAGTTGATCCTCAACTCCAGTTGCTCCAATGCATGTCAAATGGCTTTCAACGGATCTGTAAAGCTCTCGCATGGCTTCATCTCTTCCTTTTAACAATCTTCGAGCTGCTTTCAGCTTATGAGAAAACCGATGGAGTTCCTCTTTTGTCAGTTGTCGCTTCGCTACTGCAAGCGTTCTCATTCCCAACTGAAATACAAAAAGCAAGTCTCTAGTCTCAGGAATAAGGCTTCGCTGAAAGACAAAGGACAAAGTCTTACCATTGCAAAGTCCACAACGGCCTTAAGTGTCTCCTCAGTAGGGCCATAATCACATCGTGGAAGAATTGTAGACTCGGCTCCCTTGGAGTACAACCAAATCTCGCCTTTATGATTTTCCACAATGACTGACATGCATTTTCTATCTAGAACCAAGACAGGTACGTTACAGTAAATGCAAAATGCTTCAATTTCAACAGTAAAGAAAGAAACAAATCAACTAAACCTGGGTCGAATTCCAAGATAAAATGACGCCGGAATGTTTCCGTTTTACCAAAAACGTCCAATGTCATCATGTCTTCTCTTTCTCCCAAATATTTCACATCTAGTCTGCGCAATACAAAACGACTTCTTAGAATCCTCCTGATATCTCGTAGTTAGAAATTTTTGCAGACTCAAACCTGTAGCAGGACTCAAGAAGTGCCTTTTCATCGGGGCTGGATGCCTGATATTCCCATTTGCCCAGAATTCCTAAAGCTGCCGGTTGGGACTGTCGGGCATCGGCCGTATCATCTATGTTCAGAGCTCCCTTCATTTTCCCCTGGCCAGGCACAAAGTTTGAAATCCGCGAAGGATTCGTTGTTGTTTCGAAGGATGCCCTTCTTATTGGCATTAACTGAACACTGTGACATAGTGCGAGTATTTTTAAAAATTCCCCAACATCCTCCACCTCAGCAATGTCCACGGGCTTGGGATCCAACTGGGATCTGGATACTCCTGTTGTATCTCTTTCGAAGAGAGAATCATCCACATAATCGTAGCTCTTTGTTCCCACACAGCAATGACGGAACTGCATAATGTTCTCCGTTAACGTTCCCGTCTTGTCTGTAAACAAGTACTCGATCTGTCCTAGCTCTTCATTTAGGTCTGAAGTGTTGCAAAGGGGCTGATGTCCTGAAACTGGGTCCGTCATTTCCAGATCAAATACAAAGAACTTGCTCCCGAAGAACTTCTGTAACTCTGTATAATAACAATTGAACAAATTTCAGTGATTATGAGATAACAAGGTTCCTTAACGCATAACAGCGACGCTCTTACCAACAGTAACGTAAAGAGAGATGGGAATGATGTAATTGAATAGAATTAGGAAGCTCAGGACGACATCCCGTACGTCTTTTAACCAGTCAGTTGGACCCATGAAATCCTCCTTGGACTTCACCTTTCCGTCTTTATCTGTTCCCAGTATGTAGGAGGAATTTTCTAAAAACAAAACGATCGTTGCTTTAGCTATACACTAACTGTCTACGGCGTATTACGGGTTTGACTAACTTACTTATTGGGACCCAATCCAGCTCATTATAGTAATGAAAAGCGGAAGAGAAGCACACCATAATTAAAAGCGTGGCAATGAACACGTAAAGGAAGTGATTTTCCGTCCTAAAACATTCACAAAACACTTATCGTTAGCTCACTGCACAGAATAAACTTCAAGAAGGGGCATCGGTATACACTTACTTCTCAACCGTTGAATGTTTCAGAGTGGACTGTTTCGAGTTCTGAGCTAACCTCGTGTCCCTGCCGGTGTAGACAACAAGCCCGAAAATAAATTCAGTATTCTTAATTCTTGCCCCACGCAAGACCATATTCTCCATGCTAAGGGGAACAGTAAAGAAATTGGAAATACTTCCTTCCCTACTCCTGGGCATCGCCGAAGGTGTGAGAGACAGTCCTGGAGTCTAAACTTCCAGTAAGGGAACACAGATTACAGACTCAATGTTCGCATGTAAATACAGTTAAGAAACATCTATTTTCATTTTTAGCTTCATACTTTTGACCTTCGCGAACTTTCATTCGAGTCTCCTGTGGTGGACATGGGACTGGTAGTGCTCTCACTCATACGACTGGTCGGCATTCTTCCCGGGGGTACGAGGAGACATCCGTTAAATTCGTACAGACTTGGATTCGGCTGTTCACATTCCAGGATGACATGCAACTTGGCAAAGTCCTTTTCATGCTTAAAATGAAGCAGTCCAGCGGGACAGTAGCGCATCTACTAATCCAGTTAAGATTTTTTACATTTTTAAAATACCCAACCGTCATGAAAACGGAGAAGAGTTATTCTGACTCTCACTTTAAGATTAGTTTCACCATCCAAGTTGGCCGTAGTAATTTGACACCTGAGGAATTCATCACTTGAGCCCACAAGGAGGATATCCGCAGGAACTTGATCCTCCCCCTCTAGTCTTAACACATCTCCCACACTAACGTCCTTGGCTTTTATCACCTACAGAGATTAAGTGCCCATTAATAGAAACCCCCAACAAAATCCAGTTAATTCCTCAAGCAAATATCTCACCACAAGATTCCCATCCCTAACAACACACACCGGTCGATTATTTACATTCGCGTCTGCTTTATGCCTCAACCAATCCTCGTAACCTTGTTTGACAGCAGTCGTAAAGATAACAAAGATTAACGGAACAGCAGCCGTGAATGGATGAACTGGACTCTCTATAACACTCTGACAACAAAGCAGCACAATCAAACTAAACTTCCATTTAACTACGTACAAATTGAAACAACATGGATACTTACCTGTATAACCGCCATGCAAAGAAAATAGAAATTAGCTGCCCGACGAAATTGTTCGAACAAATTTTTAGGAACAAAATTCAACAGTGTATAGCGGGAAGTGCGGATAACGTTACTGGTATACTCTTGGTTTCTCTTTCGACTAAATGGAGTCGTTTCCGTCGGTCGTAAATGTCTACTTCGTAATGTAGTGAGGGTAACTGTGGCATGAGCCCTTTGATCATCAGGTGATTGACCTCCTGACCCCGACCCTGACCCGTGTGGGGCACTTTCATTGGCTCTCGCTTCACTTCCCCCGTTTGGGGATCCCGCAGCAACAGTTGCTCCACCGTCTGATAATTCCTCAACACTTTCAACGGTCGGCACATCTCCATAATAAATTAGTCGGTGACCTTGCTCTGAATTTGCAACGTTCTTTCTCTACAAAAATCCACCCAAAATTTGCAATTTCATGAACACAACAAAAAGTCCCAGACATGTCCGATTTGCTTACCTTTAACTTGTCTTTCAAGGTTTGGAATATGCCCATTTGGGAATTAAAACAAGTTGCCAACAATTATGGTCGGCTTTCGTCGTTGTGGGACACTGAATGGACACACTTTTTCCAGTCTTATTTCCGCTGTTCGTTGGTGATGATGAATAGTAGGAGCGCTAAAGTCTTTACCGCCACTACCATGAGACAGAAGACGAGCAGCGCCAAACACAAAATATGATGACATCGGTCTGGTAAAATTCTTCTTTGTCTTCGCCCTCCTTCTTCTTC